>WBNM01010240.1:0-10856 GCA_013399055.1 Ramphastos sulfuratus | reverse complement strand
AACTCCCTAACCCATCACACTAGTGCTGTAAAGGACATCACCAATCTGTTGGACTGGATGATTTCTTTGGGTCCCTTCTAACCCCTGACATCCTGTGACCTTAAAGGTCTTTTCCAGCCATAGTGATTGTGAGCCTGTTGCTGGGTGGCAAGACCACCTTCCTGGGGTGGGTCATGGCTTCCTCAGCAACAAACCCAGCCCAAAGGACCAGTCCTGTCTGCACACACACCTGCACCCCCACACCTGCTGGTGTCCACTTTCTGTGCCTTTCTCTCCATCCTTCTCTGCCTCGCATTGCTCAGGAGGGGAAGCCTGAGGACCTACATCTCTGATGGACTTCACAAACACAACTGTGCCAAAATAAGTCTTGAATTCCTCTGAAGCCTGCAGACACTGATACAGATGATGGACAGGGAACTTCAGCGAGGTTGCCTTTGTTTGTTGGAGTCTTTGAATTTTTGCTGATCATAATCAGCTTCACAGCCTGACTGCCACCAGAAAGGGATTAGTTCTTCTGCTCTGGAATTTAAGGATGAAGCAGATCTGTTCAGAGGATAGATGAGACCAAATTAGAGCATGCTACTGGGGCATAATAAATTTGCAGTAATTGCAAGCTAGTGCTCCTTAATTCTGCAGACACCATCCTCTGTAAATATTCTGATCCTTTCCCAGCTAGCTCATTTGTGCTTTTGTCCTCATTGAGTTCACTGTTGTCTTTTCTTCCCTGTTGTCTCCTGAGGGAACCCCCTTTTGAAAACCTTCTTGGTTTAATTCCATTAATTGGCATATTGTCTGCTCTCATGTTTCCCCCTCCCTGGGTCCTGAACTTCTGTTCTTTCAGTTTTTAAACTCCTTAGCTGTGTTTCTGCAGCTTTGACTGACAACTTGCTGGATCAGAGGATGAAGCTTGTGCTCCCTTATCTTTTACTTCCAGGCTAATGTTTGACAATGTAGTCTGTTTATCAGTCAATTTGTTAAGCCAGGGTGAGAGTTCTCTGTTCTGAAGTCATCACAAAAATCAATAATGATCAATTAATTTATTCTAGGCTGCATTAAATTATTATTACCTGTAATAATTAAAATTAAATAATTTAAAGGTCCCCAGGCCTTTACTGATTTATGGCTAGTTCTTGCTTTTGCCCTTTGCTGGCAACTGACACATTTTTAATCTTTTTTTTCCCAGTGACTCTAATGAAGACAGCAACTAAATCATGCAGCCTTTTCAGGGTGAAAAACCAGAGGGTGAAAGTTTTGCTTTCAGTGTCAAAACTTTCTCCCTTTTGTTAGCAGAAGAATGAGTGTGCAGGAAATGGGCAGCATGAAGGAGAGAGGAAAAAAAAAAAAAAGAGAGAAATAAAATAGTTTTGCTGAAGTGTTATTAGGGCAGCAAGAAAAATGGGATGAAAAACATAGCCCTAATATCACTCCTAGGCAATACATTTTATGGTGTATAATAAACTGAATTAATGATACATTGAAAACATTTTGTTGCTGTCTTTTTTTTTTACACAGGACACACAAAACCCATGTAATAATTTTACTGTAAGTTGCAAAAATTGTGGCAAGTTGTATAGGGCTATGAAGATGGTGAAGGGGCTGGAGCACCGCCCTGTGAGGAGAGGCTGAGGGACCTGAGGCTGTTTGGTTTGGGGACAAGAAGACTTAGAGGGGATCTCATCAATGTTTATTAATATCTGAGGGCTGGGGGTCAAGAGGGAAGGGACAAACTCTTCTGAGTTGTGCTCTGGGATAGCACAAGGGGCAATGGATGGAAACTGCAAGCACAGAAAGCACCACCTCAGCATGAGGAAGAACTTCTTGACTGTAAGGGTGATAGAGCCCTGGAACAGGCTGCCCAGAGAGGTTGTGGAGTCTCCTCTGGAGAATTTCCAGCCCTGTCTGGATGTGTTCCTTTGTGACCTGTGCTAGGTTCTCTGGTCCTGCTCTGGCAGGAGGGTTGGCCTCAATGGTCCCTGGAGGTCCCTTCCAACCCCTGACATCTGTGATCCTGTGATCTGTATATCGTTGAGTATAGAATCAATGAATCATAGAATCATAGAATGGTAAGGTTGGAAGGGACCTCAAAGATACTCTAGTTCCAACCCCCTGCCATAGGCAGGGGCCCATACCACTAGNACCTCCCACTAGCACAGGTCACTCAGGGCCTCATCCAACCTGGCCTTGAACACCTCCAGGGAGGGAGCATCCACAATGTCCCTGGGGAACCTGTGCCAATGTCTCACCACCCTCACTGTAAACAACTTCCTCCTAACATCCACTTTCAATCTCCCTTCTGCCAGTTCAAACCCATTGCTCCTTGTCCTGTCATTGCAAGACCTTGTCAATAGTCCCTCCCCAGCCTTCCTGTAGCCCTCTTCAGATACTGGAAGGCTACTCTAAGGTCGTCTGGAAACCTTCTCTTCTCCAGGCTGCAGAGCCCCAACTCTCTCAGCCTGTCCTCATTACATCTCATAAGCTATCAACCAAGAGAAAGAAAAAGCAAGACAGAAAGACATCCAAAGCAGCAATGAGGTTAAACAAAAGCAGGATTATCACATCCTCCTAAGTGTGTGCACCTTGCTCTGCCTTGTAGTGAGATCTCTCTGCATCTCGACTGCAGCATAAAGTGCAAATTTCAAGGCTGAGAAATTATTCTATAAAAGCTTTCCTTAGGGCACAAAAATATCCTGATATGAGCAACTTGTTCTAGTGGGAGTTGTCCCTGCTTATGGCAGAGGGGTTAGAACTAGATGATCTTTGATGTCCCTTGCAACCCAAAGTATTCTATGAATCTGTGAAAACCAGCAGTGCTCTAAATGTTCTGAGGTCTTGCACTGCATCTGAGCCTTGCTGCAGAGCAAAACTGTGACAAATGCTCACAGAATTTTCTTTCAGGGAAGAAGTTTCTCCCAATGTCCAACCTAAGCTTCCACTGGTGCAACCTGAGGCTGAGGAAGAGCTGTGTAAGGGTATGGTGATGAGGAACATGGTTTAGTGGTGACCTGACAGTGCTGGGGTAAGGAGTCCACTGGATGCTCTTAGAAGTCTCTTTCAACCAAAACAGGTCTAAGTTGTGAAGAAGCCAACCCAGTGAGAATTGTTCACTTCATGGCTGAAGGTAATAATGACCTCTCATTTCATCAGCAGGGAGCTCATTCAGGTCTCTCCTCAGACAAGATCTCTTAGGATATTTCTAGGATAAGTAAACATTCATGAATATCCCTGACACTGTAAATTGCTGCTGGACAACTTTAAAGATAATTTTGCTGTTGTAAGTCTTCAGACTGTGGCCCATAGCTGCAAGCATCCATTCAAACAATGCATTGGGGTGGAAGGAACCTCTAAAGGTCATCTTGTCCAACCCCCCTGCAGTAAGCAAGGGCATCCTCAACTAGATCAGATTGCTCAGGGCCACATTAAACCTGACCTTGAATGTCTCCAGGCATGGGGCTTCCATCATCTTCCCAGGCAAGCTGTTCCAGTGTTCCAACACTCTCATAGTAAAGACCTTCCTCCTAATGCCCAATCTAAATCTACCCTTCTCTAGTTTCATGGAAGATTTTTAGGCTTCCCAAATGGAACAGCCATGGTGTAATCAAATGGAAAAGCTGCAGAAAAAAGCCCCAAACTTAAAAATCTTAATTGCCCAATCATAGAATAGTAGGGGTTGGATTTGACCTCCAGAGATGAAGTCCAAAGCAGGACCACCTATGGCAGGTCACACAGAAACACATTGAAGTGAGTCTTGGAAGTCTCCAGAGGAGACTCCACAATCTTTCTGGGCAGCCTGCTCCAGGACTCTGCCACCCTTACAGCAAAGAGGTTTGTCCTCATGTTGAGGTGGAACTTCCTGCCTTCCAGGTTGTATCCATTGCCCCTTGTCCTATCACAGGACACCACTGAAAAGAGCCTGGCCCTTTCTTCTTGACACCCACCCTGCAGGTATTTATAAACATTAATAAAATCTGAGACACTGAAATCACTTTGAAGTAGACAGTGTGGTGTCCTCACATCAAGCAAGAGCTAATTATGAGGGGCATGATAAGAGAGCTGTGGCACTAATGTGGATCAATTACATAAAGACTAATGTACACGTGCCTAGATAAAAATGGTAGAGCAACAAGTTCCACTAATTGGCTTTTTGTTGGCTGGTCAGCAGGTCTAGTTCTGGAACCAGTAATACACATTTATCTGCTGGAACATGGTATTATTTCACTATTTTATTGGTTCTTACCCTTACTCCACAAAGTCACCCTCCCTGTTAAATTGCCAGACCATGTCAGACAATGTGTGATGCTGGCGACGGAGCCGAGGAATACAAATAGAGACTGAAATTAATCTGTTCTAAAAGTGTTACATTGTCACTGCCTGCTTTTGTCATTAAGGGTAAGGAAGTAAGAAGTATGGAATGAGAATGTCAGAACCTTTCCCAGCGTGTCACAAAGCCCCACAAAGGCAAAGAATTCTTCTTTGATCATCCTGGGTGAGCTGGCAGGGGCTGGGTGATGATTAATAACAATGAGACATTTAGAGGTAATCTTTCAAATTCTATCTAATTTAGCATAATATATAATGCATAAGATTAAGAGCTAGTCCAGACTGCTGCTTTCAATCCTTGTTCAGAGACAAAACTTTTCAAGAAAATATTTTAGATAAATTATGCCCTTTGGGTAGAACAAAGACTAATGAGCAGTTAGCAGCTTGGCGACCACCCATTGATCCCAGGACTATTCATCAAAGCAGATCCAAAAGTGGTTGTTGCTGGATCTGAGGAAGGCACCATCAGGATGGATATGAGCTTTGGCCATCAGGAGAAGGAGTCCCAGACACAGGGTGTGGTTGTTCACTAGTGGAGTGTAGTAAAGTAGAGGGAGAGGTGGCTTAGCAGATATTTGGGGCTCCCCAGTTCAAGAGAGACAGGGACCTCCTGAAAAGAGCCCTGCAGGGAGCCAGAGGAAGACTGGGCGACTTGAGCATCTCCCCTACAAAGAGAGACAGAGCCCTGGGGCTGTTTAGGCTGGAGAAGAGAAGGCTGAGAGATTTGATCAATGTGTACAAATAGCTGAGGGGTGGGGGGCAAGTGGCTGGGGCCAAGCTCTTTTTGCTGGTCAGCGGCAACAAGACAAGGAGCAACAGCTACAAACTGGAACAGAGGAGGTTTCAGCTCAACATGAGGAGAAACTTCTTTAGAGTGAGGGTGCCAGAACCCTGGAGCAGGCTGCCCAGAGAGGTTGTGGAGTCTCCTTCTCTGGAGACTTTCCAAACCCACCTGAATGCATTCCTGTGCTAACTACCCATGGTGATCCTGCTCTGGCAGGGCAGTTGGACTGGATGATCTCTGGAGGTCTCTTCCAACCGCTAAAGTTCTGTAATTCTTCTACTTGATCTTCAAGGTCTGTTCTTAGAGCAGGACAACTGCCTGTGGTCACCCTTTTTAAACAGAGTGATGTGATGCTGGACTCAATGATCTTAAAGGTGATGATCTCAAGATCATCACTCAATGATTTCTCACTGATCTTTCCACCAAAAAAAAAGAAAAAATCTATTTCTGTTTTATTTTTCCCTCTTACTGAGCAACTTCAAATTACACTGTCTGAAGAATCCTATTTAAAAGACCCTTTATGAACAGGGAAATAGAACAAATATTTTTTTATTTTTAAGCAATGGAAGATGATGGAAGACACAATGAATCAAATTCTGACTTTAAGAACCCCCTTGGTAGGTGTATATAAAAAAAAAAAGAATTAATTGTAACTTTTTCTCTCAATAGACGGGAACCTTGTCACCAAGAGAAGGATAAAATAAAAGTCCCTGATTTAATAGCTGCCGTTTATAATGCAGAGAGAGAATTGATTTCCTGCTTTAAAAGCATTCTGCCAATCTGGAAGTTCCTGTAATATCTAAATCAATGCCTTTCAAATGCCTGCGCGAGCAAAACAAAGCCCCAGCAATTGAACCGCAAAACAACTTTTCCTATTAATCAAGTCAGAGTGTGATCAGTCCCACTGAGGTAGCAAATTAGCACCTTTGCACGTTTCCCAGATCCTGATTTTATTTTGAACATTTGGCCATGCATTATAACTGGGCCTTTTTTTTTTTTTTTTTTCAGCTGAGATCCATTCTTCCTAGGAGAATTTATGTGCCTTGTTAGGAAAACGCCAACTATTTCCACTCCAGCATCTGCACTGCAGTTGATCTATTATTAACACCCAGCTCGTTAAAGCCAAAAAAAAAAAAAAAAAAAAGAAAGAAAAGGATCTGATTTGTGTTTCTGGGGTGGGGGTTACTGAGGTTTCTGCTGGCACACAGGAGCTGGCTGTGCTGCTCGCAGTTGACGCAGCTGTCAGGAGCGCTTTGGCTGCCGCGGCAGTGCGTGGGGATGCTCAGCGAGCAGGGCTTGGTACTCATGTGTAAGCATGACCACACCACTGACAGCTTTACAGCAGTGGAGACAACATTTGCAGCTGTTAGCCACTGGGGTTGGGAGTGCCAAGCAAATGGTTTGCAATGTGAGGGCGTTTGGCACAAAGCCTCCTCCACAGCAGCAACAAAACCAGGAGGATGGGTGGCTGATGGCAGCTTCATGCCTTCCTGGCAGCTCACAAAGCCACATGGGGCTCACGGACACCTGTCCTTCTGCTTGCCTCCTTGTCAGCCTCTGAGTGGATTTGCAGAGGGAGCTGAGTTCCTGTCAACCACATATATGTGTTTTGTCATCTAAAATGCTGCTGAAGGGTTCCCTGTAGGGTAAGAGAGNTTACAAGACCTTGTCAATAGTCCCTCCCCAGCCCTTCTGTAGCCCCCTTCAGATCCTGGAAGGCCACTCCAAGGTCTCCTGGAAGCCTTCTCCAGGCTGCAGAGCCCCAACTCTCTCAGCCTGTCCTCATAGGAGAGCTGCTGCAGCCCTCTGAGCATCTTTGTGGCCTCCTCTGGACCCACTCCAACAGTCTGATCATCACACTGGGATGCTCTTGGACCAGCTGGCTTGGGCCATATGTGACTGAGACACACAACACTCATTCTTAAAGGGTGTCTTTTAGAATCATGCAATCATTTTGCTTGGAAAAGATCTCTCAGATTATCAAGTCCAGCCATCAACCCAGCAATACCATGGCTACTAAACCATGTCCTCAAGTGCCATGTCCACATGTTCTTTCAATACCCCCAGGGACGGTGATTCCAGCACCTCCTGGGCAGCCTGTCCCAATGCCTGAGCACTCCTGTAGGAATGAAATGTCTTCTAATATTCTACCTAAACCTCCCCTGGAGCAACTTTAGGCCATTTCCTTTTATCCTATTATTTATTGTTCAGGAGAAGAGACCAACTGCAACCTCATTTTGGAGAGCAATGAGGTCTCCCCTCAACCTCTTTTTCTCCAGACTAAATAATCCCAGTTCCCTCAGCTGCTTCTCACAAGGCTTTTTCTCAGCATTCAACGGTTTATAAAAATCTTTTTGTCACTTCCTCTTGGTTAGGTTGTTGCTGTCACTGATTCTTGTCTTTCCTTCACATTTTTAGAAGGAATATTTCTGAATGGTAGTGATCAAACCTTCAAGAAAAACCAAGAAATGTGTTTCCTCCATGTAAATGTTCAGCAATGTACTGAGTTCAGAATATTTCTTCTTTTATTTAAAACACTTTCCTCTCTCTTCCAGTTAAATTCAACTTTCAGACCATGCCTTTTGCTTTCTGCACTTGTTTGTGCTTCAGAAGCAAATTAAAAGGGGCTTATGAACTTGCTTTAAAGTTATTTTTATCCCCTCTGAATTATTTCAAGATTCAATCTCACTCTGTGACTTTAAATAGCTACAGTGTGAGGAAATAGTATTCAGCAAGAAATGCTAATATAAGCAAAATCGTTTTGTTGTTATATAGCCAGGGGGAAATCTTAAAGGGAACAACCTTGACTTGAGAGATAAAGAGCTGTAACTGAGCTATCTTTTAGCCTTAGCAGCTGGTCTAGATGAGTGGGTAACACGTTGGAGAGATTTATTCCATTATGTGGCTCTTGGAAAGCTGTTAGTTAGTGCATTCTAAAGCCTTCATCATCTAAGTTTATCTCTTGAAGTTGCTCCTGTCTCTCCCTGAATCACAGAGGGGTAGGGTTTGGAAGGGACCTCTGGAGATTGAGTCCAACTTCCCCTGCAAAGGCAGGTTCACCTCCAGAATTTCACACAGGAACACATCCATGCAGGTTTTGACTGTCTGCAGAGATGGAGGCTCCACGACCTCTCTGGGCAGCTTGGTCCAGTGCTCTGCCACCCTTAAATTTAAAGAAGCTCCTCCTCATGTTTAGATGGAATTTATTACATTCAGCTTTGTCTGTCACTGATACCACCAAATAAAACCTGATCAATAAAACCTGATCTTGATACACCCCAGGATGTGTTTATCACAAGGCCACATTGCTGGCTCATGGCTGTCCTTTTGCCTACCAGGACTCCCAGGTCCTTTCCCTCAGAGCTGCTCTCTGACAGGTCAGTCCCCAACCTATACTGATCCATGAGGTTGTTATCCCTCAAATGCAAGGTTCTACACTTGCCTTTAATGACACCTGATCCCCTCCTGGCACCTCATCCCCTCCTCCTCAGTCTTCTCCATGCTAGAAAGCCCCAATTCTCCATCTTTCGTCCTCAGAGAGATGTTCCAGTCCCTTCATCATCTTTGTAGTCCTTTGCTCTACCCTCTCCAGCAAGTCCCTGTCCTTGAACTGAGGAGTCCAAAACTGGATGTAGTACTCCAGGTTAGACCACACCAGAACAGAGTAAAGGGGCAGGAGAACCTCCCTGGGGCTGCTTCCCACACTCTTCTTGATACACCCCAGGATGTGTTTATCACAAGGCCACATTGCTGGCTCATGGCTGTCCTGTTGCCTACCAGGACTCCCAGGTCCTTTCCCTCAGAGCTGCTCTGCAAAAGGTCAGTCCCCAACCTGTACTGATCCTTGGGGTTGTTATCCCTCAGATGCAAGGTTCTACACTTGCCCTTAATGAATTTCATTAGATTTCTCCCCACCTAGCTCTCCAGCACAGCTTTCTGGTGTGGCAGCCACTCCTCCCAGCTTTCTGTCATCAGCAGATCTGCCGAGGGTAGCTTCTTACCCCTTCATCCAGATAACTGATGGATCCTTGTCAATATTGGTACTCTTTCACTGAGGGCTGGAGCTAATGACTGTTTCTGACACATCCTTCCTAGGTAATGCCTCTTTTTCTAACGAGGTCTCTATAAAAATTTCCCATCCTTGCCCCAAAAAGCAGACAGAGGCAGAAAGAGGATTTCAGTTTTGAGGAACTGTTTGTATGTGTGGTGACAGTTCCACAAATAGCTTCCAGCCTACCATAAGTGCTCTGCCTTTCAGCACTGGGTGGGGTTTTATGGCCACCATAAACTTCATCCTCTGATAGATAAAAGCCTGCAAACACAGATGGGTTATGAGATTGATGGCAGAGCTCTCCCCACAGCTGCCCTCTCTTCCTCAGTGAGCGTTGGATGACAATGCTGGTGCCCACACAAGGGGTTTAACTCCATCTGCTGTGCAGGGGGATTGTGTTGGGTATCTGTGAGTAGCTCTGGTGCTGCCTCTCTATACAGCAGACAAATTTCACTCTCTGCCTTCCAAGTCAGTGACTTATCTCACGTCCTCTGAACCTCTGCAGGAACATCTCTAGGTCTTGCAGTGGGGCTGCAGCATGCCATGGGCACTCTGTCCTTTGCTTCTACCCACTGTCACCCCTTGTAGTGGAGGGGTAATTAATTAATGCGAGATGATACTTTCAAAACAATATTGTTCATTAACATTCTCTATTCAGGACTCTCACCACCCTGATCACTCATTTTAATAACAGTTCTTTGCATCAGTCATGGAAACTTCATGTACAGGTTGTAACAGGCTCTGGCAATAACCAGTGATAATATCTAACATGAACTGAGCTGGATTGAANGGGGAATGACTCTCTCAGTGAAGAACTTTCTCCTCACCTCCAGCCTAAACTTCCCCTGGCACAGCTTGAGACTGTGTCCTCTTGTTCTGGTGCTGGTTGCCTGAGAGAAGAAAGCAACCTCTTCCTGGCCACAAGCACCCTTCAGGTAATTGTAGACAGCAATAAGGTCTCCCCTGAGCCTCCTCTTTACCAGGCTAAACAATCCCAGCTCCCTCAGCCTCTCCTCACAGGGCTTGTGCTCGAGGCCTCTCACCAGCCTCGTTGCCCTTCTCTGGACACGTTCAAGTACCTCAATGTCCTTCTTAAATTGAGGGGCCCAGAACTGGACACAAAGAGCTCCTTGTTTTAACTCTCTAATGGTCTCTGTTATGAACAAGACAGGAGCTGCCAACCATCCCTTCACTCCCTTCAGTTTCAATTCCAGTGGTATCATACCCCAAAAGACACTCATTTCATCTGCCATTTTAGTAGCTGTCTTTCAAAAACTGGGCAGATGGAAAGTCCTTGCATTCCTTAGTGGTTTGCCTGGTGGTAAATCTCTTCGGTTAGTTCAGGTACCCAAAAGAACTTAATAACTTGACATTGAAATATTGCAATGTCAACTCACCCACTGATGCAATCCATAACCCACTTGATGCCTTTTCTGTTTGTAATGAGCAGTTGAAACCGTGTATTAAAAAAAAGAAAAAGTCAATTAAAGAGCTGTTAAATTGGGCATGAACAGAAATTAGGATGCTAAAATAATGCGAAGTCAGATTAAGGGTAGCTGAGTAAATTTTTGTAGTATTAATGATTGGTGATTAAAGGAGACAACTGGAAACATGACAGAGCAAAACAAAAAGTAAGGCAGGAACTGTCAATGTTCATGTCTGAAATCAGAAGTGGAAAGTCTATGCTTGTATATATATATATAT
>WBNM01010234.1:0-17858 GCA_013399055.1 Ramphastos sulfuratus | reverse complement strand
GAACTCCCAAACCTACATCAAGCTCTCAGGAGGGCTGTGTTTTATCCCAACTCTAAGTCTGGAGGAGGAGGAGGCAAACCACAAGAAGCTGCTCAGGCTGGATGACTGCACCTTCTCTGCTCAGGCTGGTGCTGGACCCTCTCTGCTGAACCTTCACTGCCACCCCTGCTTGTTATTCACAGCAGCACAGAAGCTATTGAGGTGCTCTTAGTGCAGGGAACAACCAATACCTTGTTCTCCTGGTGAGAGCTGGGGCTGCTGAGCCTGGAGAAGAGAAGGTTCCAGGAACATCTTAGAGCAGCCTTGCAGTAGCTGAATGGGCTCCAGGAGAGCTGGGGAGTGACTTTGGACAAGGGCTGGCAGCGCCAGGATGAGGGACAATGGCTTTGAGCTAGGAGAGGGTAGAGTGAGAGCGGAGATGAGGAAGAAATTGTTGGCAGTGAGGGTGGGGAGACACTGGCACAGGTTCCTACTTGATTGTAGAAAACAGGAAGTGTCAGCTCCAGAGGGGCAGGTTGGGGACAGCTACCATGAGATGGTGAAGATAATGAAGTAAGATGCTGGTACAGCCAGACCTTTGCTGAGACTCCAGTAATGAGGCTCATGCAGTCCTGGTCACCCCTCAGCCCATGAGCAGTTGCAAAGAGGTGATCAAAATGAAGCAGCAAAAAGCGGCACCAGGGAAAAGCTGCGATCAGCTCAAGCCTACGCAGGACCTTCCCCAGCACTCAGCATTCATTTGTTTTCACAGGGAGGAGGAGGAGTAAATGAGGGATGAAAGAGAAAATACAACAGCCCTTCAGTAATCCAGAGCATTGTAAGCCTGTGCAGCCATCTGGTGCTGTGAACTTCCATAAGGCAGCGCTGGAGTGGCAGCAGCAGCCCTGCGCAAGCTGCAGGTCCCACAGCAAGGCTCCGGCAGCCACCAAAGCCCCGGAGCACAGAGCTCTTCCCTGCAGCCAGGGACAGCTCTGCCAGCTGGAGTGCTGTGTTGAAATGGGGCATCTAAAACCCACGTTTTAGCTGCAATTGCTTCACATTCATCTCCTACAAACCTGTCAGCAAGCTCAAGCTAGACACAGAGGACATTAACCTGGGTGAGAAACTGGGGACTGGGAAAGCTCAGGTGATCTAGGCCCCGAGGAACACAGGGGAAAAGATGATGTCACCAAAGGGCTGAGCAGGGGCACGAAATATAAAAAATAATTTATATATAAATATAAAAAATACTGCAGGTGAGGTCTGAGCAGAGCAGAGGGACACTGCTGCTGCTCTCCCTGCTCTGGCTGCAGCCAGCACACAGCTGGCTCTGGGCTGCCAGTGACCCGTGCTGGCTTCTGAGCACTTTGGCACCACCTGACACTCCCAAGGCCTTCTCCCCAGCACTGCTCTCCATCCATTCTCTGCCCAGCCTGCTTTTGTGCTTGGGATTGTGCTGACCCAGGTGCATGACCTTGCCCTTGGCTTTGTTGACTTGCATGAGGTCAGCACAGGCCCACAGCCTATCCAGGTCCCTTTGGATGCACTGCTGCTACAGCACCAGTTCACAAGAGTATCTGCAGTGTCCGAACTGGGAAATACCTTTCCCACCTGCTCACAACTTCTGGGCATCCTGAGAGCTTCCAAAAGGAAGGCTCCAGGTTGATCTGAGTGATGCTGCCTCATTGCCCATCTCCAGATGGGCACTGGCTAAGGACTGCAGCTGAAGCTCACCATACATTTCCACACACCCACTGAGAGCCAAGAGCTGAACTAAGGAATGGTGGCTCCCACAAGGGAGGAAGACTCTTCCCTAGGAGGAAGAATATCCCTTATCACACCATGGGAGAAGTGGGGAGGAAGATGAGCAGAGGATCTTAAACCTTGCACCTCCAGCCCCTGCTGCAGGCTCCAGGCTGCCACTGCTCCAGCCCTGCCTGCTGCCAAGAGGATGAAGGAGGGAAGGGAAATCCTAAGGTAGTCCCAGACATTCAGCCAGCCTGCCCTGCTACCCAGCTGGCACCAGCTCTCCTCTGCTGCTTGGGACACCACAGAAGCTCTTTTAACCTCCTCCAGCCCAAGCACCAAAGGCAGTACAAAGATGTGGAGGTGTGGCACACACCAGCAGTGCCCAGGCAGCAGCAGCAGAGCAACATCTGCCTGATTTGGTTTTCCTCCTCCCTCAGAGTCACTCTTCCTTTTCTCATTTGCATTCAGTCAGAGAATGGCTGGAAAAACTCTCTGAGAGCATCCAGTCCAGCAGCACCACCATGGGCACCAAACCATGGCCCCACGTGTCATGGTCACACAGCTCTGGAACCCCTCCAGGCATGGGGACTCCACCACTTCCCTGGGCAGCCTGTGCCAATCCCTGACTACTATTGCAGCGAGGAAATTTCTTCTCATCTCCATCCTAAGCCCAACCCCAGCTGGCTGCAGCCTCCTCTCAGGAAGCTGCAGAAAGCAATGAGGTCTCCCTCAGACTCCTCCACACTAACCACTCCCAGTTCAATCAGCTGCTCCTTCCCAGCCACGGTCTCCAGATCCTTCCCCACCTTTGCTGCCCTTCTCTCGACCTGCTCCAGCCCCTCAATATCCTTCTTGGAGTGCAGGGCCCAAAGCTGAACCCAGGATTTGAAGTGCAGCCTCACCAGTGCCAATGGGTCAGAGGTGAAATGTTCCTTGTTCCACTGCAGCATTCCCTGACAGCCCAGCATTAGCTCCCTCGGTGCTTCCCAAGCTAGGCCAGTGTGGGCCAGTCTAATGATGTCCCCCTTTCTCTCCCTCAAAACTCTGCTTTGGGTAGGAAAGGTGCATCTGAGCTACGGAGGTCACCCGAGGCTGGGAGGGCTGCAAAGTGCATCGAGTTCCTGGTGGCCACAGCAAACTGGAGCAGTTCCATAGCAGGTGAAATTAGTTTTTGTGGACAAGAGTAAGTTAGTGCCCAAAAATAGGTGCAGAACAGAAGGTGAGGAGGGGCTGGCTCCTCAGAGAGGGATCTGCCTGTGGAGTGCTGCTGCAGCCTGCCAGCCTGGCTCTGGCACTTCTGGGCAGGGAACTTCAGAGGCACTGCAGGGTGAGCAGAGAGGCTTGGCAGGAGCCCATCAGAACCCCTGGTGAGTCCCAAGCCCAGTGCCCAGAAGGCTGCCCTGTTCCCTTGGCTGCCTGGCCTGCAGAAGCTGTTGCCATAGCAGTTTGCAAACAGGCAAAAGCTGCCCCGGAGAGGCAAAGCCCTTCCAGCCCTGGGTCAGCTCCAGAGATGCTGAGGACACCTTCCCTCAGCTGGACTGGGAAGGAAACCCCAGGCAGCAGCAGAGCTCTGGCACTGCCTAGACAAGCAGGGTCATGCCTCCCCTGCTCTGCCCATCAGCCACAAAAGGCTGATTTGCACCCAGCAACTTTGGGAAAACACAAGAGCTGGTGCCTGTGCCCTGCCTGCTTGCCCTGGCAGACTGAGAAGAGCTGAAGCTGCCTGCTGCTCCCAGGACGCCTGCAGAACATCCTCTGCCAGCCTCCAGGCACTGAACCTCTGCTCAGCATGAAGGGCAGACCAGGACAACACAGGAAGAGGAGCAGCAGAGTTTTTCCCAGTGCCCAAACCTCTCTCTCAGCACTTCTTGTCCACTGACACTGAAGACACCAGCTGATGCAGAGAGCATGAGGCAGCACTGCTTGCCCCAAGCCAGGGAGAGAAGAAGGCTTCCAGCCTCCCAGTGTGGAACACCACAAATCCTGCCTCGCTTTTTGGGTCCCTTACTACAGGAAAGACACTGAGGGGCTGCAGTGTGTCTGGAGAAGGGCAGCAAAGGTGAGGAAGGGTCTGGAGAACAGGGCTGGGGAGGAGCAGCTGAGGGAGCTAAGGGTGGTTAGTGTGGAGAAGAGGAGCCTGAGGGAGACCTCATTGCTCTCTACAGCTCCCTGAGAGGAGGCTGCAGCCACCTGGGGTTGGGCTCTGCTCCTTAGGCTCATGTGATAGGAGACAAACTGTGCCAGGGGAGGCTTAGGTTGGAGAGGAAGAAAAATTTCTTCGCTGCAAGAGTGGTCAGGTATTGGCACAGACTGCCCAGGGAGGTGGTAGAGTCCCCATGCCTGGAGACGTTCCAGAAAGGTGTGGCCATGGCACTTGGGGGTCAGGGTTTGGTGCCCATGGTGGGGCTGGGTTGCTGCTAGACTGGATGCTCTCAGAGACTTTTCCAACCCCGACAGTTCTGCGATCCTGTAGTGCCTTTGCCTGATTCGCATCTCTGTGAGGATGGCTCCCACGGCTCCTCTGCGGGGTGCCCATGGCAGAGCTGTCCAGCACCAGGCTGCGCTGCTGCAGAGCCTTTCCCATCAGGGCCTGGTGCAGGCCATGCAAGGCTTGAATGAAACAGCTACAGACACCTGCAGTCCAGAGCCAGCCTCGTCAAGCCCCTCTGCCAAGCACTGGGGGCACAGGAGCTCCTCTGACCTTTGGAATCACAGACACACAGATTTGTTTAGGCTGGAAAAGACCTGCAAGGGCATCGAGCCCAAACATCAGCCCCACGGTGCTGAGTCTGCTGCTAACCCAGGCCCTTCAGCATCACATCCCCGTAGTTCAAAACGCCTTCAGGCATGGGGACTCCACCACTTCCCTGGTGCAAAGGGTTAACCCTCCTGGGGGGGGTGGTCTGAACCTGACCCCAGGTGTAGTGGTTAGCCCACTCCCACTTCCTGTCTGGACCCCCTGTATAAACAGAGGAACTTCCTGTTCCTTTCTCCTCTTGGCCTGCCCGCCTGATAGCACTACCTTTGTTCCTGCTGCTCCTGTCTTACATGGCCACTTTCTACACCTGTTCCTGAATCTACCTCCATCCATTGCCATCAATCTGGTTGTATACATATTTTTGTATCTTGTTTCCCTTCCCTATACCTTTTATAACTCCTCTACCTTAAATACTTTTTTTAATTTATTGTTAAAGTTTTTTTTTTAACTTCCAAATCGAAGCAAGACTATTCTTTGGGTGTTTTTTACCCCTTTCACTCTCTCTCTCCAACTAATTCCTTTCTTTTCAAAAGGAGGGGAGAGGGGAAGGCTTATTATTATTGTACTTGTTCTGTTAGCTGTATTTTGAGTCTCTAGGAAGATTAAACTAGAACCAATGTACCTGGGCAGCCCAGACCAGGACTTACCCACTCCTTCAGTGAAGAAATTATTCCTCATATCCAACCTAATCCTCCCCTGGGGCACAGCTTGAGGCCTTTTCCTCTAATCCTGTCACTTGTTGCATGCGCAAAGAGCCCAACCCCAGGTGGCTTCAGCCTCCTCTCAGGGAGCAGCAGAGAGCAATGAGGTCTCCCTCAACCTCCTCTTTTCCACACTAATCACCCCCAGCTCCCTCAACTGCCCCTCTTCAGCCCTCTTCTCCAGAACCTTCCCCACCTTTGTTGCCCTTCTCTGGATCTGCTCAAGCTCCTCAATGTCCTTCTGGGAGTGAGGGGCCCAGAACTGACCCCAAGACCTGAGGTGCAGCCTTACCAGTGCACTGTTGGGGCACAATCCCTGCCCTGGTCCTGCTGCCCACACCACTCCTGATCAAGGCCAGGCTGCTGGTGCCCTTCTTGCTCACCTGGGCACCCCTTGGCTCATCTTCAGCTGCACCCCCAGGTCCTTTTATGCTGGGCACTTTCCAGCCACTCGGCCTCAGTCCGGAGCCTTCCTGGGGTTGTTGTGACCCAAGTGCAGGACCCAGCCCTTGGCTCTGTTGAACTTCATCCCACTGGCCTTGTTGCATCCACACAGAGTGTCTGGGCCCCTCTAAGATGATGGCTGATGGAAGGTGACTATGCCATGCACTCATTTTTCATTCTCATCCAAAAGCTGGGCTACTTTTCCTTCCTTTTACAGCATCAGCCTCTTGAGCCAAAGCTTGAGCTTACAGATGCCACCAACAATTTCTAAAGCTAAAAGCTAATGAACAAGAATGTGAAGGAGAAAGTGGAGCAAGCTGAACCCTCTAACTCAGGCATTCCTGTCAGCATCAGTATAGGAAGCCTCTTTAGTGAGCCCAGAGAAGCCCTTGTGTCTGAGCTGCACAGCCATTCTCAACACGACCAGACTGAAAGGAGCCCTTAGAAATAATTTCTCAGGCAGGAAAGATGCAAATCCCTTCCCTCTCAGACAGCTCCACTCCGATTAGGCAGAAAACTCAAACCCTTCAGCTCCTCACTCAGCAAGCCTGGAATGCTGGCCACAGCTGCTGGAAGCTGCTGAGCTGCAGGTGCACATCCACAGCAGCAAGCAGAGCCATGGCAGGGTAACAGCAGAGCTCTCTTGACAGCCACCACCTGTGCCCAGCTCTGCCTGTGCCCAGCTGGCCAGTATGGCACTGCCTCATCAGCCAGTGCTAATCTGCTTCATTAGAGAAAGCTCAGTCTGCAGAGAAATCCATAAAAGCAGCCACAGAGGAACCAGGAGGTGGGAACACATGCATGGCACTTCTGTCTTGGCACTCAGTAGGGTGCTGGGGATGAGGGGGAGCAGAAGAGTCAGCCCTGAAGCTAAGGCTCCAAAAGAGGGAATCTGGAGGTATCTTCCTGGAGGTATCTCCAGGTTCCCTCCTTGGGAGTGTGAGCTTCAGGCCTCAAACCACTGTTGGCTTGAGCCACTTCTGCCAGCTCCTAATAGCCAACTCAATTCCCATGGCTCTGCCGGCCTGAGAGCTTCAGCTGCAATCTTGGCAGATTTAGGGATTTTAAGGATTAGGTAAAGAGGCTACCAAGAAAGACTCTGGGTTTAGGAAGCATCTTTTTAGCCAGAACCAAAAGAAGGTCCCCAAAAATAGCTGAAATATCTTTTCAGCTGCAACAACTCCCTGAAGTAAAAACCCTGCCTGCCTGCTTGTGAACTCCAAGAGGGAGACTCAGGCTGCTNGATCAGGTCCCCTCTCAGCCTTCTCCTCTCCACACTAATCAGCCCCACGACTCTCAGCTTTTCTTCATAGCAGAGGTATTCCAGGCCCTTCAGCATCCTCCCCTGGACTCTCTCCAGTAGGTTCCTATCTCTGGAACTGAGCAGTCCAGAGCTGGGCACAGCATTCCATGTGTGGTCTCAGCAGGGCAGAGCAGAGGAGCAGCAGAACCTCCCCAGCCCTGCTGGCCACACTGTTCCTGATGCTGGCCATGCATTGTCCCTCTTGCCCACCAGGGCACTTTGCTGCCCCATGCAGAACTTGCTGCCCACCAGCACTCCAAGGCCTCTCTCCACGGAGCTGCTTCCCGGCAGGACAAGCCTGGGCTGTGCTGCTGCCTGGGGCTGCTCCTTCCCAGCTGCAGGACTCTGCTCTTGTCCTCACTGAACTTGATGTGAAAGGAGTTGAAGAACTCCTTTGTCTCATCACAGGGCAGGAGCACACTCAGCTGCTAGCATGGTCCCACACTGTGGGCAGAGGAATTCTGAGCCAACAGACTGCTCCAACTCTCTTAGGTCCAGCTACCTCCAAAGAGTCTGCACCAAGGTGCCTGGTTACAGCCCTTTTTTTGCACAGCTTTGCTGCGGTAGCCTCCCACATCTGTCACAGTCACCAGAGAACCAGACCAGTGCTTGCACCCTACCCAAAACCTGGGCAACTGACCTTTAACCAGGGTTTTGCCCTGTGGTGGTGATGTCCAACAACAGGGAGGAGAAGACAGCTGCTGTAGTTGGAAAGCAAAGGAACAACATCAGGCAAAAGTAACAGAGGAGCTGTCTGTGTAGGAGTCAAAGTCATCTGAAACTTCAAACCCTTTCTGTCACGTTCTGCACAGAGGCAGCTTCATATTCTTCTCCTACCCTACCAATGTCCCTTTGTCCCTATGTTTCTAACTCTGCAGGAAGGCCATTCCACCACCAACACACTTTTACCAGGACCCAGAGATGCAGCAGTGGAGCCCATCCCTATCTTGCTAGTCCTCCCCTTGTGACACAGCAACTCCATCAGAGCAAATAAGCTCCCCAGAAGCCTCAGGAGGCAGGCAAAGCAAAGGGGAGTTCATTCTCCAGTGGATACCCAGGTTCCCAAGGCCTCTTCCTGCCCCAGGCCTTTCTTTCCCAGCAGATGAAGTGTTTTCAAACACAGCACAGCCAGGTGCTGCATCAGCCTGGTCACTGCTGCAGGATTTTCCAGGTTTTAATTGACCTTATTATGTTTCAGAGAGTCCAAGATGCCCACTCCAGCAGCAGGAGAGATCTGGACAAACACTTCAGCTCCCAGATGGGCATGGAGCAACACAAACGCCTTCTGCTGACACCCACGGAGCAGCAGCGCTGAAAGAGAAGGGCGAGCAGAAGCCAGGAGAGGTCCATTTGTGCTTTGTGCAGGGCTGCCAGAGGCTCACTTTCATTCTGCTCAAGTACTGTAGCTCTTCAAAGCAGAACACTGTGCCCTCTTCAAGGCAGGGCCACCTGACTGCATCTCACCGGCACGTTGGGTGCTCCACTTCAAAACCCATGGCAGTGTCCCAGCCCCAGTGGAGGCAAAAGCACATTCCTTGGAAAATTGAGGTTTGTTTGTTTTTTTTTTTTTTCCCCCAGGCAAAGGGCTCAGCAATTTATATTAAAAAAAAACCCCAAAACAAAACCAGGGTTTGCTTACATGGGGAAACAAAACTTCAACTTTGTATTAACAAACGCAGGCACATCTCTCCCAGCAGGGCAGCTGTAAAACACTTCAGCCGCCTTGTGTGGCTTACAGGGCAAAAGCAGAGCAGCTGCTCTCCCCAAAAACCTCCTCCTTCTCCCAAGAAGGCTAAACATGGTCCTAGAGACTGCTATGGTCAGGCAAGCAAGGATCACAAGGATTCAAAAACCTGCCTTCACAAAATCTTAGAATGATTTGGGTTGGAAGTGATCTCCAAGGTCATCCTGTTCCAACTCTCTGCCACAGAGCCAGGGACACCTCCCACCAGCCCAGGCTCCTGAAGCCAAACCCCTCAGTGAGTCTGTGTTTAGCAGTGTGCCTGCTGGCACCAGTCTTCAGAACAAGCTCTCTGGGTTGAAGTTGATTAAGAGCCATTCCCAGCCCACCCTCCCCCACAGCGAGCACAGCACACAGAGCTGCTTCATCCACAGGAGCACACCACAAGGGCAACTGAGAGGCTCAGGTCAGCTATCAGAGCCAGCACAAGCCATAGAGCCCAGCTCAGTTTCACAATTTAACCAGATCAGACATTATCTTCCTCTTCTTTTAGCAACCCTCCCAGGTGTGTGAAGCAACATCAAAGCACCAGCAATCAGCAGAAGGAGCAGCTCTGAACCAGCAGCAGAGCCTGTCCCAGCATCTAATGCTGGCCTCTTGTTCATTTCTGCACTTGCAAACTCAAAGGACACTGTGAGCTTTATTCCAGCTTTATTCCTCAAACTTTGAAGCTCCAAAAAGACCCCCAGAACTCAGCTTTACTCACAAGATTTCTACTGAAATATTCCTTTAAGTGAGCTCTAGCAGAACAAGGCAAAGAGCAGGACAGCAGAGAGCCTGTAGCAGGCTGTGTCCAAGGCAGCCTCCACAGCTCAGCTGGGAAAGCAGCATGTCCAGTTACAAAGCCAAAAGCTTTCCTGCGCTCCTCATGCTGCCCATTGCTCCAAGCAGCTCAGAAAGCACAGAAGGAGACACTAGAGATAATCAGAGCCATGATGTCAGCACTCCCTGAATAACCTATTATGGGAGACCTCTCCTCCTGCTCTGCTAAGAGCCTCTCCAGGCAGCCCTCACATGCCGGGAGAGGAGAGTGGTGCTAAGAAAAAAAAATTAATGAGCTGGACATGGCCTCACTTGAGTTTTTCCAAGAAGATGGAGCTGCTCCTCAGGTCAGCTTGCATCTTGCCTTTTATTTCTCTCTCAATACAGCTTCTGCTTGAGCAGGCTTCAAGCGGACCTCTCAACACGTGGGGCTCCACACCGCTGCTCAGTGAGCTGAGGGCGCGGTGGCTACATGACAGCCAGCAGCAGCTAGCTGCCTCCTCCCAGCCACCACTGTCCCAGCTCTGGGCACTTCACATCTTCTACCATGCCCTCCTCCACCTCACAGCCTCAAAGATCACAAGACAGAAAGAAGGAGCTGTTCCCATGAAATCTCTGCTGCTGCATCCACCCCGAACAGGCACTTTCCACAGCACAGCCAAATATTCTGTCCACTCTTGCTCTAAAGAAACCAGGACCTACACCTCCTGCTGCCTCCATTAGTCCTCAAACTTCTCAATAGCCTCATTCCTGGCATACAATGGTTTGGGTTGGAAGGGACCTTAAAGACCATCCAGTGCCAACTCCCTGCCATGGGCAGGGACACCTCCCACTAGCCCAGGTCTCGTCCAACCTGGCCTCCCTCCAGGGAGGGACATCCACAGCCTCCTTTGGGCAACCTGTGCCAGTCTCTCCCCACCCTCAATGTCAACAATTTCTTCCTCATTTCCACTCTCAATGTCCTCTCTCACAGCTCAAAGCCATTGCCCCTGGTCCTGGCACTCCCAGCCCCTGTCCAAAGTCCCTCTCCAGCTCTCCTGTAGTCCCTTCAGCTACTGCAAGGCTGCTCTAAGGTCTTCCTAGAGCCTTCACTTTTCCAGTCACAACTATCCCAGCATGTCGCCATAGCAGAGCTTCTACAGCCCTCTGATCATCTTGGTGGCCTCCTTTGGACCGTCTCCAGCAGCTCTGGGTCCTTCTTGTGCTGGGCACCCCAGAACTGGAGGCAGTATTGCAGGTGAGGGCTAAGCAGAGCAGAGCAGAGCAGAGGGGCAGAATCCCCTCCTTCATCCTGCTGATCACTGCTTTGGATGCAGCCCAGGATTTCCCACCACGCCCAGACACATCGTGTTGATCTCAGCCCATGGACCCACCCTGGCCAGGGTCCCTCTGCTGAGCCTTCCTATCCTCAAGCAGTTTGGTTGCATCTGCAAACTTATAGACCGTTTGATCCCTCACCCAGATCATTGATGAAGGCATTAAAGAGAACTGGGCCCAGCACTGAGCCCTGGGCACACCACTGGTGAGCACCTGCCAACTTGATTTCACCCCACTGCCCGCCATTCTCTGGGCCTGGCCTCAGCCTTAACGCAACAAAGCCTCCACCCCTGCGAGCCGTGAGCAGTCAGGTTCTCCAGTAGGACACTGTGGCACCTGGTGCCCAAGCTTTAGCAAAGTCCAGGGAAACAACACCCACAGCCTGTCCCACATCCTCTAAGTGTCACCTCGCTGTCGCAGGAAATCGAGGCCAGAATCACCAATGGTTTTTAACCCTGGCAATGCCACTGCCCTGCACACAACTGCTGGCTCCCAGTAACCAGAGACCTCGCTGTGGAGAGCTTCTCGTCTGGCTTCCCCTCAGACTCACCTCTCCTGAGTAGCTGTACTTGCCCTTCAGGATCTGGCGGTACAAGCGGGTGCGGTTGTCATCCTCAAAGGGCATGGTTCCGCTCAGCAGGATGTAGGAGATGACGCCCAGCGCCCACATGTCCACAGAGTTTGTGTAGGGCTTCCTGACCAGGATCTCGGGGGCGATGTATTCTGGGGTCCCACAGGTGGTTTTCATCAGGCAGTCGTCTCCCTTCTTCCGTGCGCTTGCCAGCCCAAAGTCCGTGATCATGATCTTGGAGTCGGTGCCTGGATGGTAGTAGAGGAGGTTCTCAGGCTTCAGGTCGCGGTGGGTGATGCCCAGCGTGTGCAGGTACCTGACCCCATCCAGCACCATCTGCAGCACACGCGTGGCGTCCCGCTCAGTGAAGGAGCCCTTGGCGATGATGCGGTCAAACAGCTCCCCGCCAGTGGCCAGCTCCATCACCATGTAGACGCGGTCGTGGGTCTCAAAGACCTCAATGAGTTGGATGATGTTGGTGTGGCGCACGCGGCGCAGCACACTCAGCTCCGACTCGCACACTTCCCGTCCCTCCCGGTACCTGGTCTCGATCATCTTGATGGCGTAGGGCTGCTTGGTGGCCTTGTGCTCCACCCGCACCACACGACTGAAGCTGCCCCTGCCGATCAGGGCCTTGATGTCGTACTTGGCCGTCACTCTGGGGTCAAACTTGGCACGGTACTTGGCCACCTTGTTGCGGCGAGGCTCGGGCTGTGTGGCAAGGGTGGGCAGGGGGCTGCTGGGGCAGGGATGAGTGTGCTGCAGCGGGGAGGGACAGCTGGCTCTGTTGACAGACCCACAGTCATCTCTGATGAAGTGCTTGTAGATGTCACTGTGGCCCATGTAAGGCTCCACCTTCTTCACCAGGTCTAGCTGCACATCTGTGGGGGGCTCGGGCAGCACTTTGCTTGTCCCACAGCCCATCACTGAAGGGGGTTAGTGTCCCATCAAGGCATCTTCCCAGGGCAACAGCAGCAACTACGCCTGGGGCAAAGCCCACTTTTGAACCTTAGGGAAAGAATGGGAAGAAACAGATCAAGAGGAGCCAAAGTGGGGAAGTTGCAAACAGTGCAACAGGGCTCCTGTCTCGGTGGAGCCCTGTTGCTATATACACTGCAGAGAGCAGCCAAGGGCAGGTGTCTGTGGCAATCACACAACATCTCCACTGCTTCAGCACAGTTTGTTGCATGCTGCCAGCTCAGCACTGAATCACTGTCACAGAACAGCTGAGGTTGGAAAAGAGCCCTGGAGATCTTGTCCTGCCCCAATGGTGTCATAAAAGCAAAGTAAGGGAAGAGTTGAACATTTTCCTTCGTTCTGTTTAATCTGCTCAACTTCCCCAGACAGCAGCCACCCTGAATCTTAGAGCTTAGAAGCATATCACTTAGAAACTCCACAAAGCCCCTCGGCAACTTGTTCATTTCAATCTTCCCAAGATTTTCTTTATATTGAAGCTGTGCCAGTTCCCCAAACCTCTCCCTTACAGATAGCAAATCCCTCACCCCAAGAAATCACAGTGGGCTTTAGCACCTTTTAACACCGTGACTCAGCTTTGCTTCCTCTGCGGCCTCAGGTACCAAGTAGCACTTCTGGTTTTCCATATGGAGCTTGAAGTTCCAGCAGCTGTTCCAGGCTGGCACCAAGGGAGGTCTTGCTCCCCAGGTTGTATTCCAGCAGAATGAAACTGGCTGCACTTCAGCAGGTCTTTAGGTGCTGACTGAGACAGTCTGACTGGTAGGAGATGGATAAAGTGCCTGTGTGAGCTCTGGCAGTTAGCCCAGCAGTTTAAATTCCTACTCCTTGGCTCAGAGCCCATCAATATGGTGCCTGATCGTCACAGAAGGCTATAGAAAACCCTTAAAATGTAACTTTTCACCATATCATCACCAAGCAGATCTTTACTCATTCACCACCTCTAAAGCAACCACTCAGCAGGAGCAGCACAATGGGAACCTTGGCTGGCCTTCCATCAGAATTCCATGGAGAATCAACAAATGTTGTAGAGGGACTCCTGGCAGTTTAGACTTTACATCCAACCTGGAAAGAAAATGAGGCTTTAACTGAGAATCAGTTCCACAATCAGGCATCATCAAAGTATCTTCTCAGGGAAGATCTCCTAGGAGGACCGGAAAGTCCAGCACACTGACCAAGCACAAACGTGACTGCAGCAGAATGCGAGCAGTGGAAATCAAACTCAGCTGGCATAAAACCTTCTCCCCGAGAGCCATCCTGCAGCTGGGCACTCCCTCAAACTAAACACAGTGCACCAGAATTGCAGCTACTGATGGATAATGCCTCCCACAGAGAGCCTCCCCTGGCATGGCTGTGCCTTACAACACATGCGCTTAGCAGCGAAACAGCACAGGAGCAGCCACTTTCCCACAAGCAACGACACACCTGTACAAACTGTCCCACCCATACACAAAAGCTCCCAGGCTCAAATTCTAAGCTTCAGAACACTGCACATAAAGCCAGACACCACCAAGCGCAGGCAGCAGCCACTGGCATGCCAGCAACTCCTTGTATGTGTAAGGGTCTCAATGAAGTGCATAGGATCCCGGGGCTGCATGCCACAGCCAGCAACCAACAAGTCAACCCCACATCAGCATGGGTGGAAACGCTCCTCTGTGACAGTCACCAAGGGCTTGGGAGAAGGAACTAAAGTAGGAGAGAAATGGGGCACCATGAGCCCCAGAGGGCAGGGAAATCACATACTCAGCAGGTGCCAAGCTGCCTGAGAGTTTGTCCCAGTTGTAGGTGTCAGTAGTGAGAAGGAAAGTGAGGTTTATGCTTCACCATCTACCCACTCCTCTCCTTGGACAACCAGAATGTCACATCCTCCCCTTCTCAGAACACATCAGGGCCTGTATTGTTTAATATCTGAAGGGTATCCCCAAGGACAAGGCACATCAGACACTCCCTGAGGCCTAGCAGACCTTCCGCCACCGACTCAATACTTCCCGACTCAAAGCTGTGTAATTTTGCTTTTCTGTGAGACCATGATGGGAATTTGCAGACAGCAGCTGCCATCTGCATTAAAAAACGCTCACACATCGCCACCTTGCAATGGCAGCCAGGCCAGGGCAACCTTCCGCAGGCCCTGTACCCTCACCTTCACCAACACACCTGAGGCGTGCCTCTGGCTATCCGGCTCAGCCGCGGGCTTCCAGCACCTCGGCGGCCAGGAGGAGCCTCCGTGTGCTTCAGAGAGGAAACTCAGCGCCGGGGCTGCTGCAGCACTACAGGCAGCTCTGTCGGAGCCGGTTCTAGGCCAGAAACGCTAAGGCCAGCCGAGATTTCCAAAACTCGGACCGTTTTTCATAACCAGGCCAGTTTTCCCCGCTTCTTCCCCGGGAGCGGGGATACAGGGTTGGCAGCTCGCCCCGCGGCAGGCTCTGCTCCCGGCCTAGGAAGCGCTGTGTCGGTCCCGCTCAGCTGAGGGGACGCTCGGGGAGCTGGTCAGGGCCCCTCCCCGGCCCGCCCATACCCGCGGCCCCAGGCGGCGGCAGGGCTGAGGCGCCGGGGCCCGCTCGCCCGCGCCTCCCGGGCCGCACCGCTGCCGCGCCGCGGGGCCGAACCGCTAGTGCCCCAGGATGGAGGGAGAAGGAGAGAGAGGAGGCAGAGGCTGCCTGTCCAGGCCGGGACGGGACGGGACGGGCCGGGCCGGGCCGGGCCGGTCCAGCCCAGGCGGAGCGGGACGGGCGGTCCCGGGCGGCGGCCGATCCCGCACTCACCTCGACCCGCTCCGGCCTGCGGCTCGGTACCGCCTCCTGACGTCATCTCCCAGCGACGGGGACACCGGAGGCGGGGGTGGGGACAGAGCGCCCGGCGATTGGCGGAGGCGGTGGGAGGGGCCCGGGTCCGCCTTCCCGCGCTCTGCCTCCCCCTGCCGGGGGCCGCTGGGAGTGCACGGGCCCGCGGTATCCCCTCGGCCCTCCTCCAGGAACCTTCACAGGCCCTCCGACATCCACCTCAGCCCCACGGGACCGGGAACCTGTCTCATCTCTGTTGGTCCCAGAAGCCCCCACAGGCTCCGGGACCTTTCTCAGCTCCATGGGCTCCAGAATCCCCGCAGCACCACAGGCTCAAGAATCTTCCTCATCTCCGTGAGCTCTGGCCGGCCCTGGGATCTTCCTTCAACACCGAGAACTCCCTCAGCTCTGTGGGCCCCAGGGCCCCCTCAGCCTCATGTTCCCTGGGCCTTGCCCAGCCTCATGGCCTCCAAGAGCCTCTTAAGCCCCACGGGCCGCAGGCGGCCGCAGTCGCACAGGCTGAGCAGAGGGCCCCGTGACAGTCACGGTGTGCTTGCTCCTCACACTCCTGCCCCTGAGGACTGGCCGCGGTGACCACTGTCCAAGGACAGACGACTCCTTGCCTGCTTTCCAGAGCCAAACGAGGCCCAAACAGGTCGGCAGCAGCGCCTGGGACAGCTGCTCCTACCAAGCAGCCCCGAGGGCTCCCTGCTGGAGCCGTGGGGCTGTGAAGGAACATTCCCTTTGCAGGAACATCCGCCCGGAAGCATCGACCCCGTCCTTGGCACAGAACATCTGGCCCCTGTGGGCCGGCTCTTGTGCTCCACAAAATGGCGAGGCACATTCCTGTCTCCCTTTTTTTCCCCTTGCAGCTGTTTAGTGCCACAAATCCCGCAGAGCTTGCTTGGTAACTGCTGGCGGAGTTTCTTCCTCACCACAATTCAGCCCTAGATGACAACGCAGCGGGGCAAGTGAAGGCAGCTCAGAGGGATGCTGGCGGCACATTCTTCCTCGGGGGCAGACACCACGGGCACCCTGCTGGGCTGGCTTTGCAGCCTGGCTGTGGCGTCATTCCCTGCGGGCTCGGGTGCGGAGGGCCTATTTTCACACTCCCGCCCAGGCTGTTAAAAATAGCTGCTTTGATTTCCGTGCTCCTGGGCTCTTCGGCGGCTCAAAACGCTCGGTATCTCCCACTGCAATTAACCTCACCTGCTGGCACGCTATTATCACAGCCCCGCTCCACCGAGTACCAGAGGAGCTAGGGCAGTGTGTGGCAAGTGGCAGAAAGGGCTGCTTGGGCTGCACTTGGCAGATCCAGCCAGTTTTGCCCTTTCCTCCAGGAGAAATGAGCCAGGTCTTGTCCCACACAGCAGTGCTGCTGCTGGCACATCTTCAGCCCTATTGTCCCTCTTACTCTCATCCATTTTTTTTCTGGAGATGTTTCCATGACCACACATCTCCTGCACTGTCCCTGGGAGGTTCCTTAAGCTGTGCCCAAGGTGCAGCACCTTGCCTGTGGCCCTGATGAAGTCAGTAACATTATTTTAGGCTGTTTCTCAAAGTCATCCAGCTTGGTGCCACCTGTAACCTCAGAAGTATGTGGACGGGTGTGCAGCTCTGGGCTGCCTCACCTTGGCCATGGCTGCTTTGGGCAGGAATAACCACTCCACAAGGATGGGCTTCCCTCAGAGGCTTTCATCTTCTACTAGTTGCTTCCTCACAACTTTGTTTCCTGGCTGGCTCATAAGATCCAGTGGGAGCAGCTCCAGGTCCATCAGCACTGCACAAAACTGTCCAATAGCTGACATGTCACACACACAGCCAGAACCGTGGAGCTCTGCAGGGGTAGTGCTCGTAGTCCTAGCAGAGCCAGAAGAACATCAGACCAGACATTAACATTAAGCCAATGCCTGCCCTGGCGACTGCCCAGGGATGAGGCCTAGAAGGACCTTCAGCTCACCTCAGGAGATCTGGGGAAGTGCGAAACCTGTAATGGAGCTTGAGAGCAGACAGAGATCTTGAAGAGCCTTCCTGTCATCTATGTGATCTGCTGCATGCTGGCTTGAGCACCTCATCTGAGTCTGGGCTCAGTGTCGGTCTGAAAACTCATATTCAGCCTGGAGTCGCTGCTGTAGCAGGAAGCATTCCATGGCCACGGTAAGCATCTCGCTGCTGGGAACAGCAGCTGAGGGAGCACCAGGAAGGCTCTGCAGCCTCTTGCTCCTCTGTCAAGGCTGTCTTTTTGTTTCTCCTGGATACCCTAGAGGTGGAAAATCCTCCTTCCTTGGAGAAGCACCCCAGGACACAGCCTTGTGCAGCCTCCAGTTTTGGGGTGAACTCTGCTTGGAGTAGGAGCTCAGATAATAGATGTTTGGAGCTCCCTTTGCATTCAACATCCATCTGAAGCCAGACGCTCACTGAAGCCCAGAGAGCTGTAATTTCTTATGGAGTGATGAAAAAGACTAGCACCACCTCCAGCACCCCCAGCCTGCCTGACATTGCTGCCTGTCCAGGGCAGCACAGCAGGAGCCCAGGCTTTCTGCTGTGCTGGGCCTTAGGCAGGTCATAGAAACACGGAATCATGGAATGGTTTAGTCTGGAAGGGACCTTCAAGGTCATCCAGTCCACCCCCGTGCAGTCAGCAGTGACATCTGCAACCAGGGCAGGTTGCTCAGAGCCCTCGTCTGCAGTGGTTCCAGCCATGGGGCATCTCCCACCTCGCTGGGCAACTTAGGCCAGGCTCTCCCTGCCAGCTAACCTTTGGAGGTAGCTGGACCTAAG
>WBNM01010233.1:1869-19943 GCA_013399055.1 Ramphastos sulfuratus | reverse complement strand
GCACAAACTGCAACATCAGAAGGAATGTCTTTAAGGGTAATGCAGCCCTGGAGCAGGCTGCCCAGAGAGGTGGTGGAGTCTCCATCTCTGTACACATTCTGAACCCACTTGGATGTGGTCCTGTGTGACCTTCTCTAGGAGACCCTGCCTTGGCAGGGGGGTTGGTCTGGATGATCTCAGAGGTCCCTTCCAACCCCTGCCATTCTGTGACTCTGTGCCAGTGAGGCTATGCCAGGTTGCAGGAGTTCAGCCCCACCATGAGGGAAGGAGCTTGGGGTGCTGGTGCTGCTGGCATTGCCTCCACGTGGGAGATAAGGAGCTTACACCAGGGAGCAAGGAGCTGATTGAGCCCAAGCCCATTAAGTCTGTGTGTGGCTGTGCTCTGATGCCATGAGGGGCTTATGCCAAGGCCTCAGTCTGCTCACTGCTGTTAATTAGTTACACAGAATGCAATTAGTGAGGTGAGCAGTGGAGAAGTGAGGAGAGCACCTGCAGAGCATCAGTGTCCCTGGCCTGTCACCCTGAAGCACCAGCTGGTGCCTCCCTGGGGAACGTGGCACTGCTGTCTCCCTGGGGGTCATCACATACAAAGGGTAGTGCTCAACAGCTCAATGTCCACATGGTGACCCCTCAGGGGTCCTTACTGGGACTAGTGCTGTTCAATATCCTCATCAATGATGCAGTGAGACTGAGGCCTTCTCAGCAAGTTTGCAGATGACACCAAGCTGGCTGGTCTGAAGCATGGGGTCCATCCAGAGGTACCTGGACATGCTGGAGAGGTGGGCTGAGGAGAATCTCTTGAGATTCAGTAAGGCAAATTGCCCTGCACCTGGGTTGGGGTGACCCTTGATGTGTATCTGGGCTGGGGAATGCTGAGACTGTGAGAGCAGCCCTGCAGAAAAGGACTTAGGGGTGCTGGTAGGTGAGAATCATAGAATGGTAAGGTTGGAAGGGACCTCAAGGATCATCTAGTTCCAACCTCCTGCCATAGGCAGGGACGCCTCCCACTAGTACAGGTCACTCAAGGCCTCATCCAACCTGGCCTTGAACACCTCCAGAGAGGGAGCAGCCACAACCTCCCTGGGCACCCTGTGCCAGTGCCTCACCACCTGGGGAGAAGCTGGAGAGGAGCCAGCAGTGGGCACTCACAGCCTAGAAGGCCAAGGGCAGGCAGCCTGGGCTGCATCCAAAGCAGCATGGCCAGCAGGTGAGAGAGGTGATTCTGCCTCTCTGCTCTGCTGAGACCTCACCTGTGTCCAGCTCTGGGGCCCTAGACACAAGAAGGGCATGGACCTGCTGGAGTGGGTTCAGAGGAGCCAAGAAGATGATCAGAGGGCTGCAGCACCTCTCCTATGGGGACAGGCTTGGGAGAGTTGGGGCTGTCAAGCTTGGAGAAGAGAAGGCTCCTGGAAGACCCCAAAGCACCCAGCACAACCCTGCAGAGCCACCCATCCTTCACAGGAGGATGAGGAGCACCCAGGCCTGTGCAGACCTCTGGGCTCAGACGCTGCTGTCAGCTTTAATTTGCACCCAGGGGTTACCAAGGGCAGGACCAGAGGCTGCTGCTGCTGAGCTGATTCTTCAGAGCAGCCTTTCAGGAGCAGCTCAGTCATCCTGGGAAAGGCTTCCTCCTCCTGGGGCTGCAGAGGGGTGGCCAGCCAATGGAGCTGGGAAAAACAAACTGGTGTGCACACTCCCTCCTCCCAGAGATCAAAGCCTGGGTGACAGCACATGGTGTCAGGAGCTGAAAGTGGTGACTGAGACCAGCCCTCCTTGCCCTCGGGTGCTTTCCTCATAGCCTTATGGCCAGTTCTGCTTCACAGAATGCTTAGGGTTGCAAGGGACCCTCAAAGGTCATCTTTTCCAATGCCCCTGCACTCAGCAGGGACATCTCCATCTAGATCAGGTTGCTCAGGGCCCCAACAAGTCTAATTTTGAATGTTTCCAGGGATGGGACTTTCACCACTTTTCTGGGCAACCTATGCCAGTATCTCACCACCCTCATTGTGAAGAACTTCCTCCTAATATCCAGCCTAAATCTCCCTTGCTTCAGTCTCAAACCATTTCCCCTTGTCTTATCCCCACAGGCCCTTCTGAACAGTCCCTCTCCAGCCTTTCTCTAGGTCCCCTTCAGATGGTGAAATGCAGCTCCAAAGTCTCCCTGGAGCCTTCTCCTCTCCAGGCTGAACAGCCCCAGCTCTCCCAGCCTGTCCCCACAGGAGAGCTGCTGCAGCCCTCTGATAATCTCTGTGGCTGGTCTGGACCCTCTCCAGCAGGTCCATGTTCTCCTTGTTCTGGGGTGCCCAGAGCTTGACACAGCAGTGCAGGTGAGGTCTCAGCAGAGCAGAGGGGCAGAATCACCTCTCACCTGCTGGCCATGTTGCTTTGGATGCAGCCCAGGCTGCCATTGGCTTTCTGTGCTGCAAGTGCTCATTGCTGGGGCCTCAGAAGATCATTGAGTCCAACCCTCGCTGCCAAGGCAGGTTCACCTGTGGCAGGTCACACAGGAATACATCCAGATGGGCCCCACAAGCCTCTGGAGAAGGAGAGTGCCCACCCTGAATCCTGTGAAAGCACAGGGCAGGTTCCTGGGGCTCTTGGCTGCCCAGCAGGGCTGCTTCCCCAGCTGCTGACATCTGAGGGCTATCAGGACAGAAGGAGGGAGCTGCATGGTGAGGACTGAGCTGTGCTGATTTCCAAAGGATTCCCACTTTTCCCTGGACTGCTTCAAGTGCTGGTGTGTGATCCTCGAGAGTGAGGAGCACCAGAGCCACTGCTGGCAGCCCTCACCAGTCCTGATGTCCTAGTCCTGCCCCAGCCCAGTACTGGTATCTCCACCACACCCAAACCGGTGTGACAGGGATGCTGGTCAGGAGCCCTGACCCACATGAATCTCCAAACCTCAGCGTGAACCTGGCTGCCGAGGAGGGTGAGATCCTGCTCCCCAGGTGGGATAATTACCTGCTGGGGCCTCCTTGCCTCTTGGTCCATCACTCTCAGCAATTAGGCTTTGGGAGTGGCTGGGGAGTTTCTCCTGTTCTTTCTCTCTCACTGGAGAGTTTCTCATCAGAAGCTCTGCCCCCACAATTTGCTCTGATGGGTCTTTTTGTCCCAGCTGAACCTGCACAGCAGCTGTAACCTCCCCTGCTCACTCCTCAAAAGGAATCAAGTTCTGGTCCTGCTCTAAAGACAGTATCTGGGTGGAAGCTCTCTGCTGTGAGGCCAGGCTGAGAGAGTTGGTGTTGTTCAGCCTGGAGTAAAAAAGGCTCTAGGAAGAACTTTTGGTGTCCTCTCAGTGCTCAAAGAGGGCTGGCTACAGGAGCTGGAGAAGGACTTTAAAGGCATGGAGTGACAGGACAAAAGGTGATGGCTTCAGACTTGAAGCTGGATTTAGATTAGACATGAGGGAGAAATTCTTCCCCATGAGGGTGGTGAGGCACTGGACCAGTTTGCCCAGAGAAGCTACAGAGGATCCAAGCTTGGAAGTGTTCAAAGCCAGGTTAGACGAGGCCTTGAGCAACCTGGTCTGGTAGGAGGTGTCCCTGACCATGGCAGGGGGGATTGAAATTAGATGATTTTTAAGGTCCCTTCCCACCCAAACTATTCTATGATCTGTGATGGGTGTAAGGGTGCACAGAGCTCACAGTACATCTCTTTTTGCCTGCTTGTGAGGAACCCTCTGCTTTCCAGAGATCTCTTTCATCATCTTCACACACCACCAGGTACCTCTAGTGCCCAGGTAAGATCTTCAAACAGGTGCCATGACACATCCAGCTCTCCTATGAAGACAGGCTGAGAGAGTTGGGGCTCTGCAGCCTGGAGAAGAGAAGGCTTAGAGGAGCCTTCCAATATCTGAAAGGGGCCTACAGGAAGGCTGGGGAGGGACTGCTGACAAGGTCTTGCAATGACAGGACAAGGGGCAATGGGTTTGAACTGGCAGAGGGGAGATTGAAACTGGATGTTAGGAGGAAGTTCTTTGCAGTGAGGGTGGTGAGACACTGGCACAGGTTGCCCAGGGAGGTTGTGGCTGCTCCCTCCCTGGAGGTGTTCAAGGCCAGGTTGGACAAGGCCTTGAGTGACCTGTGCTAGTGGGAGGTGTCCCTGCCTATGGCAGGGGGTTGGAACTAGATGATCCTTGAGGTCCCTTCCAACCTTACCATTCTATGATTCTATGATCCTGGTGAAGTGGTTTGTTTTTTTTTTTCATTTTGGGAGAATTCATCTTAGAAGCATTTAGGCTACAGATGACCTTGGAGATCATCAAGTCATAGAGTTATAGAATGGTCTGAGTTGGAAGTGACCACCAAAGGTCATCCAGTCAGCAGGGACATCCTCAACTCGATCAGGTTGCCCAGAGACCTGTCAAGCCTGACCTTGAGTATCTCCAGGAATGGGGCCTCAACCAGCTCCCTGGGCAACCTGTTCCAGTGTTCCACCACCCTCATAGTAAAGAACTTGTTCCAACCATAATGATACACACAATTGATTGTGATTAAGAACCAGAGTGTCACAAACCATTTGGGGTCATTTCTTCAGTTTTTAAATGAAGGAAAACTCCAAGTATCCCAGAATAATCGCAAGCAGGTGCCTGAGCCAGTTCTCTGGGAAGATGAAGCCAGTGCTTGTGCCCCAGCAGGAGGGGAAACTGAGGCAGGAGGAGGTAAGAGGAGGTAGAACATGCAGTGGTACAGATACCTCACACCATGCAGCTGTGGTCTGCAGTCAGGACAGATACCTCACACCATGCAGCTGTGGTCTGCAGTCATGAAGAGCTACCACTGGTGGGCTTGGGGATCTTCTCACCTCTGCTCACCATGCTCAGCTCCCTGTGCCCTTTTGTGATGTCAGTGGGCAGTGGTGAAGGCTGCGAGGGGATGGTGCCAGCTGAAGCTGGGATGGGAGCACAACTGGTGGCTTCTCCCTGGTATCAGGTGACAGAATGAGAAGAAATGGCCTCAGGTTACACCAGGGGAGGTTCAGGCTGGATATGAGGAACAATTTCTCTCCTGCAAGAGTGGTCAGGCACTGGTGCCTCCCTGGGGGTCATCACATACCAAGGGTAGTGCTCAACATCCACATGGTGACAAGTGGTGTCCCTCAGGGATCCTTACTGGGACTAGTGGAACAGGCTGCCCAAGGAGGTGGTGGAGCCACCATCCCTGGAGGTGTTCAAGAAACCTGTGGGCATGGCACACTGGGACATGGTTTGATGGCCACGGTGGTGTTGGGTTCCATGTTGGACTGGATGATCTTAGAGAGCTTTTCCAACCCAAGCAACTCAATGATCCAATGAAGTTTGGGTGATCAAAGTCTCTCCTCTGGAAGCCTCCCTGTGCCACCCTGACACAGCTGTTCTCTCCAGAGCTGGAGCTGCTCTGGTCAGGGACAGAGGGTGCATGGTCCCAGCAGGTGCCATGGTTGTGCTGCACTGCCCAAGCCCCATAACCAAACGTGGTAGGTGCCCCGAGCGGTGTCTGGTATGTTCCTGCTGACCCCGGCTGGAAACAGATGAGGACATCACATCCCTTGGCATGTTTCTACTTTTAACCTGTTGTGGATCATGTCTGTAACCTGCTCTAATTTTAGGCTGCTCCCAGTGGGAGGAATGAGTGCAGGTGTAAAATTAGATGCTTTATTTCTGGGCTGGCGGTTACCAGTCCTGCACAGACCCCTTCCCGTTGTGTCCACGCTTCTGCTCCACATCACTCACCCACCACCACCTCCCAGCCCAGCATGAGCCTGCAGCCAACATCTTGTTATCCAGGAAGGGCTTTGTAAGGAAAAGACACTGTTCCTGCTGCCTCAGTTGATCCATCTCTGAATGACAGAATCATTCAGGATGGCAGAGACCCTGAGGATTGGCAAGCCCAACACTTCCATGACTACTAGACCATGTCCCCAGCTGTCCTGTCCACACATTTAAGAGGGTCTACAGTTTAAGAGGGACAGGGATCTGCTCGAGAGGGTCCAGCAGAGGGCTACAAGGATCATTAGGGGAGGGCCTGNCACTCCAACCTCCTTTCAGGGAGCTGTAGAGAGCCAGAGAGTCTCCCTCAGCCTCCTGTTCTCCATGCTCAGGTCTCTCAGCTGCTGCTCAGCAGCCCTGTTCTCCAGACCCTTCACCAGCTTTGCTGCCCTTCTCTGGACCTGCTCCATCCTCTCAATGTCCTTCCTGGAGTCAGAGATGCAAAACTGGACACAGATAAATGCAGAAGCCTTTTATTCTCTGTGGCTTTGGCTGGTGGGAGCTGGCAAGCAGGTTTGGGGAGCCACCAAAACATGTACAAGTGATGAGGTTCCTCTCTGCCAGACCTGGAGAAAGGATTCTGTGGAATAAGCAACATGGAGATGTTAATGAGCTCTGGTCTAAATTCCATCAACTGGAATGCTAAATGCTGAGGAGGAAAGCACTTGGATTAGGGTGGCTTGGCCACAGGATCTGCTCCCCAGGCTTTGGGTCTCGTGCTCCAGGATTTCAGCTGTTGTTTCAAACAGGAGTAGTTTTCTCTCCCTAGTTGCTGTGAACACAACAGATCTTAGACTGATTAGAATCAGAGAATCGTTTGGGTTGGAGAAGCCTCTAAGATCATGAGTCCAGCTATCAATCTATGGCCACCATTGCCATCAAAGCATGTCCCAGAGGGCCATATGCTGTGACACAAATGTCAGGTGGTGCAGCCATAGCTTGGTGATGTGTGCAGGAGGCCTGGGATGCTCTGCTGAGGACACCTGAGAGCAGCAGCTTGTTGCTGTCACCACAAACGTCCCTGCTGAGGTCTATCCAGTGGGACTTAGCCAGAGATTTGTGTCATGGAGAGACTGAATGGGTCTGCAGGAGGCACTGACAGCCTGGAGGGCTGGGACACTCGGGTTTCATCCAGACCTGAATGTGCAAACCAGGACACAAACCTCGGAGAGATTTGTGCAAGGTCCTACTCCTGGGTCAGGGCAACCTCTGGTAGCAGCAGAGGCTGGGGGTGAAGGGGTTGGGAGCAGCCCTGTGGAGAAGAACTTGGAGATGAGCAAAGCTGGAGAGGAGTTGGTACTGAGTGGTTCCAGCTCAGCCCCAGCCCTGTCCTGGGCTGATCCTGAGCAGCATGGGCAGGGAGGGGATTCTGCCTCTCTGCTGTGCCCTGCTGAGACCCCACCTGCAGTGCTGGGGGCAGCTCTGGAGTCCTCAGCACAACAGAGACAGAGACCTGTTGGAGTGGGGCCAGAGGAGGCCACAGCGATGCTGGAAGGGCTCTGCTGTGAGCCCAGGCTGAGGGAGCTGGGGTTGTTCAGCCTGGAGAAGAGAAGGCTCCAGGGAGATGACCTGGCTGCATTTCAGTATCTGAAGGGGACCTATGAGAAGGCTGCGAAGGGACTGTTCAGAAGGGCCTTTGGTGATAGGATGAGGGGCAGTGGTTTGAAACTGGAGCAGGGGAGATTTAGGTTGGATGCTAGGAGGAAGTTCTTGACAGTGAGGGTAGTGAGACATTGGAACAGGTTCCCGAGAGATGTGGTGGAGACCCCATCCCTGGAAGACATTCAGGGTTAAAATTGGTGGGGCTCTGAGCAGCCTGATCTTGTTTTGGATGTCCCTGCTGACTGCAGAGGGGTTGGGCAAGGTGATCTTTGAGGGTCCCCTCTATGATGTGTTCTGTGATTCTCTTGGCTGTGGAGACAGTGTCTGGTGTCTGTTTGGAGTGTGCACTGTGGCATGTGAGGCAGCACATGAAAGGGACAGAGGAAAGGAGTCTTCTGGGAGCACTTCCCAGGCTGCTGGGATGCTTTGACCCATGGGTATTTTTTCCCCTCTCTCTTGAATGACAAGACTTTGAGACAATCCATCCTTGAATAGCTCTCAGAGAGCAGCAGGCTCAGGTTACAGGGCTGCAGAACCCCAAGGCAGGTGCTGCAGGCAGCTTCTGCCTTTTGGCTTTGTCTAGCACTTTGAGGGGAGGCACAGGAATCAGGAGATGTGCCTGCCACCTTGTTCTGCATGCTGATGTGCTGAGGGATGTGGTTTAGTGGCAGTGGTTTAGCAGTAGTGGGGGATGACAAGCTCTTGGCAAGGGGTTGGGCTCGATCAGCTCGGAGGTCTCTGCCCAGCTCAGCAGTTCTACAGTTCTGCAATTCTTCCAGGCTAGCTCCAGGGGCCTCTGCTCTAGAGCAGCTCTTGGGCTGCTGCACAGATTGCAGCCAAAGCTCCTCTCCAGAACCCAGTCCTCATCACAGGAGATTCACACCCCACTTGCCATCAGCCAGCATCCCAGAGCAGCAGCAAAGTCAGGAGGGAGGTTCACCTTTTGGGAGTGAGAGCAGTGCTGTGAGCTGACAGCCCTGTGCCAGCCCCACAGGTCACCCCAGGTGCTCCTCCCTGTGTCACCCTGGGGTTTGAGCATCCCCCAGTCACCTCCCTGTCCTCCTCAGCTCCTCTGCATCCTTTCCAGTGAGGGTGGTGAAACACTGGAACGGGTTGCTCAGGGAGTCTGTGGATGTCTTCTCTCTGGAGGTGTTGCAGGCCCGGTTGGATGAGGCCCTGAGCAGCCTGATTTAGTGGGAGGTGTCCCTGCCCATAGCTGGTGGGTGGAAGTGGATGATCTCTAAGGTCCTTTCCAAGCCAAACTCTTCTGTGATTCTATGGATCCTTGAACTCTTCTCTGGTCCTCTTCCTCCTGTGAGCATGGGGCTTTCCCTGGTTTGGTTGCTGCAGGTTGCTGCTGTCTCAGCAGCAGGCAGGCTCTCAAAACCTGCTGAGCAGAGCAGCTGGAGAGATAATGAAGGTTTTCTGTGAGGCTTGGAGAGCTCTGTGGTGTTCTTTTGGCTGCTGTTTAGGATTCTGGTGGGAGACGCCGTGGGTGCTATTATCATTCTGCCACAAATCCACGCCTGGATGGTTGCTAACCTGGGACCTTGCTTGCTTTGCTCCTCATCAACCTAAAAATGACTCAAGGGTCTTTCCTGTGCTGACAGGAGTTCCCAAGAGGAGACACCAGATGAGAGTGCTGCTGAAGGTCAAGTGGCTCTGGTTTCACCATTGCTGCATTTGGGCTTAAGCAAGGCTGTCAATGGTCCAGCCCTAGATGTTAGACACACGAGGACAAGAAGCTTGGGAAGAGCTTTCCATTTATGACTGAGTCATAGAATCATAGAAGGGTAAGGTTGGAAGGAGACCTCAAGGATCATCTAGTTCCAACCCTCTGCCATAGGCAGGGACATCTCCCACTAGAACAGGTCACTCAAGGCCTCATCCAACCTGGCCTTGAACACCTCCAGGGAGGGAGCAGCCACAACCTCCCTGGGCAACCTGTGCCAGTGTCTCACCACCCTCACTGCAAACAACTTCCTCCTGACATCCAGTCTAAATCTCCCCTCTGCCAGTTCAAACCCATTGCCCCTTGTCCTGTCATTGCAAGACCTTGTCAATAGTCCCTCCCCAGCCTTCCTGTAGCCCCCTTCAGATCCTGGAAGGCTACTCTAAGGTCTCCTGGAAGCCTTCTCTTCTCCAGGCTGCAGAGCCCCAACTCTCTCAGCCTGTCCTCACAGGAGAGCTGCTGCAGCCCTCTGATAATCTTTGTGGCCCTCCTCTGAGTCCTCCACTAAAGCTTTGGAAACTGCAGTGGTGTTGCTTAGGAGCTCTGGTTTCCAGTGTAACCAGCCAGCAAAACCGACCTGGTGAGGGTGGAGAAAGAGGTGCTAATGGCCAACAGCTATTGAGATGTTTTCCTTGGAACCAGGCAATCGAGCAGCTTGCACAGGATCACAATGTCCAGGCAGCTTTGGAAGCTCTCCAGAGAAGGAGACTCCACAATCTCTCTGGGCAGCCTGCTCCAGGCCTCCAGCACCCTCACACCAAAGGATGTTCTCCTCCCCTTCAAATGGAACCTCCTGGCTTCCAGTTTGTGCCCATTGCTCCGTGTCCTGTCCCTAGGCACCACTGACAAGAGGAGTCTGGCCCCAGCCTCTTGCCCCCCACCTTTTATCTCTTGCTGAGCACTGAGCAGATCCCCTCTGGGGCTGCTCTTCTCCAGGCTCTCAGCCCCAGGGCTCTCAGCCTTTCCTCTTCACAGAGATGCTCCAGGGCCCTCAGCATCTTTGTAGCCTTCACTGGACTCCCTCCAGTAGCTCCTTCTCTCTTGAACTGGGGAGCCCAGAACTGGACCCAGTACTCCAGGTGTGGTCTCACGAGGGCAGGCTTCAGGAGGAGGAGAACCTCCATTTACCTGCTGGCCACACTCTTTCTCATGCACCCTTCACTGGAACTGGAAGGCCATGCAGCCCTGACAACTCAACTGGGAAGTGTGTGTGTGGGGCACACTGGAGAGCTCTTCTGTCCCAGGCTCCATCCACAGCCTGAGCTTCACCTGCTGGTGCTGCCAGGACAGATTCCCTTCCTCTGGGGCGTTATCTTCTCTTGGGGTGTGTTCAAGCTCTGAGAACACCCAGGACAGGCTGTTCTGCTGGCTCTCAGCAGCAGGCAGCAGCCCTGGTTTCAACACCCACTTCTGACCTGATGTACAGCTTTGGAAAGTCCTATCCCACCTGTTCCCATTCCGCTGGATGTGGACAGGCAGTGCCTGTGGTCTTAGGCTGGGCACTTAGCTTGGTGTGTTCCCTGTGGCCGTCAAGCACTGCTCTGAAACAGCTGCTACTGACAAGTGAGAGCAGCCAAGTTGGCAGCAGAGCTTCTGTCAGCCTCAGCTCCAGGAGCTTGGCACAGGCTTTGTTTTTCCCCAAGCCTGGCATCGTGCCACGGCGGGCTCGGGAGCACGCCGGGAGTAAACATGGCCTGCATGGAGACTCCCATCTCAACGTGCTTCAACCCTCTCCCTTTCCTGGAACTCAGGGCAAAATGGGGAGGAAAGGAGCACAATCAAAGCTGGGATGCTGGCAATGTGGGGCTGTGGGGTGTTGAAGGCTTCCCACTCCTGTCTCCTCTTCATCCCCAGCACAGTGGCAGTGGGGTGTGCAGGTGGGTTTGTGCACACCTGGATGGGGAGAAGGGGCTGTAGGGGAAGGTGGGAGTCAGGCCCCTTCACTCCAAGGACATTGAGAGGCTGGAGCAGGTCCAGAGAAAGGCAATGAAAGTGGTGAGGAGTCTGGAGAACAGGTCTGGTGAGGAGCAGCTGAGGGAGCTGGGGTTGTTGAGCCTGGAGAAAAGCAGGCTGAAGGGAGACCACCTGGCTCTCTACAGCTCCCTGAAAGGAGGCTGGAGCCAGGTTGTTCTCTTCTCCCTAGTAACAAGTAATGGAACAAGAGGAAATAGCCTCGAGTTGCCCCGGGGGAGGATTAGGTTGGACATGAGGAACAATTTCTTGCCCTTGAGGGTTGTGAAGCCCTGGCAGTGGTGGAGTCCTCATCCCTGGGTGGGTTTAAAAGCCATGGAGATGTGGTGCTGAGGGCTATGCTTTGGTGGTGACCTGGCAGTGCTGGGCTAGTGGTTGGACTCCATGAGTTTAAAGTTCTCTTCCAACCAAACTGGAAAGGGTTCTGTGATGCAGACTGAGGCAGAGCAGGCAGTGACTATTCTGGGTCTGGGTAGCTATCACAGCAGGTTGCTCCCAAGATGTGCATGGTGTAGACACAAGCCCTGGCTCAGAAAGGCACTGAGCAGAGAAGTGTTTCTCTGCCAGGTGTTGTGAGCCACCCCTGGAGAGTCTCACATCCTTGGAGCAAGGACTGTGACTCTTTATGAATTGTAGAGCAAAGGGAGATAAAATTATCCCCTCCTCTGTGTGCATGCCTGGAGTGGAGATTAATTTCTTGGGATGATTACAGCAGCAGGAGATGCAGGAAGTGGTTGGTAATTTAATGACCCAGGTAGAAATAGAAAGTGAGGAGCACATTTGCCTTTCATGTTGGGGTTTGATGGTTATGTCCTGTTACAAAGTGATTGATAAGTGCAGTGCCTGGAGGAGTCTGACACACGCTCAGGCTGATGATCTGATCTGCTTTCTGCCTGGAGCTGAGCACCAAACCCTGTGGAGACACTTGCTGGGAACAGCTGCTACAGCATCACAGTATGGTAGGGCTTGGAAGAGACCTCTGGAGATCATCCAGTTCAATCCCCCTGCCGAGGCAGGGTCACCTAAGATCATAGAATCATAGAATGGTAAGGTTGGAAGGGACCTTAAGGATCATCTAGTTCCAACCCCCTGCCATAGGTAGGGACACCTCCCACTAGCACAGGTCACTCAAGGCCTCATCTAACCTGGCCTTGAACACCTCCAGGGAGGGAGCAGCCACAACCTCCCTGGGCAACCTGTGCCAGTGCCTCACCACCCTCACTGCAAAGAACTTCCTCCTAGCATCCAGTCTAAATCTCCCCTCTGCCAGTTCAAACCCATTGCCCCTTGTCCTGTCATTGCAAGACCTTGTCAATAGTCCCTCCCCAGCCTTCCTGTAGGCCCCCTTCAGATATTGGAAGGCTACTCTAAGGTCTCACACAGGAACGCATCCAGGTGGGTTTGGAGTGTGTCTGGAGACGGAGACTCCATCACCTCTCTGGCTCGCCTGCTCCAGGGCTCCACCATCCTTAGACTCAAGAAGTTCTTCCTCATGTTTGTATGGGGTGGTTTGTCCAGAGGGTGCTCCCCAGTCAGCTCATTGTGTGACTGCAGGACAGATGTCACTGAGCATAAGTGGAGGGCCTGGTGTCCTGCTCTGTGACCCCCAAAACAAGAGAGTTGGGGACCTACTGGAAAGGGTCCAGAGGAGCCACAGAAATGATCAGAGGGATAGGGCACCTCTCCTATGGGGACAGGCTGGGAGAGTTTTGGGGCTGTCCAGCCTGGTGAACAGAAGGATCCAGGGAGACCTTAGAGCTGCATTTCAGTATCTGAAGGGGACCTACAGGGAGGCTGGGGAGGGACTGTTCAGAAGGGCCTGTGGTGGGAGGACAAGGGGCACTGGTTTGAAACTGGAGCAGGGAAGGTTTAGGCTGGACATTAGGAGGAAGCTCTTTGGGTTGAAGGTGGTGAGACACCAGCACAGGTTTTCCAGAGATGTGGTGGAGTCTCCATTGCTGGAAATGCTCAGGCTCAGACTCAGTGTGGCCCTGGGCAGCCTGCTCTAGTTGGAGGTGTCCCTGCTGAGTGCAGAGGGGTTGGACATGATGAAATTTGAAGGTCTCTTCCAACCTGATGCAATCTGTGAGTCTGTGCCACACTCCAGCTTGGTTGTCTCTGCTGGGAGTTGGTATCTCCTCGCCTTGGGCAGTGTGTGACCACCTGGCTCTGCACTGGTTTGTGATGCAAACACTTCTTGACCTCTGACTGGGGGTGAGAGAATCACACAAATGAGGCTTTTCTAACAGAGCAGAACCACAGACCTTGGCACTGTACCTCTGGAAAACCTCCACCACATCTTGGCTGGTTCCTCCTCCAGTCCCACTGCACAGCTTGGCTGCAGTCCCTTGCTTTCCAGTGCTAGATGTGCAGGCCAACCCTGCTTCTATTTCAGAGGATCTTGCCAGAGATTAATTAGATCCCAGGCCCCTTAGAGGAGCAGCCAGCAAATTTTGTGTGCCATTAACTCAGGGCTTGTCACGCAAATGGTGTGGGAAAACACAGTCCCTTTGTGGTGATGCTGCAAGCAAAGGTTGTCACAAAGATGCAACATCTGAGCAGATACAGGACCGTGGTGGGCTCTGAGCTGCAGAAGCTGCTTGCTTAGCCCAGGTTTTGGCCAGATTGGATTGGGCCCTGAGCAAACAGCTCTAGTGGGAGGTGTCCCTGCCCATGGCAGGGGCTTTGGAAGTAGATGAGGTTTGAGGTTCCATCCAACCTAAACCATTCTGTGATTTTAGCTGTGGTTGCTGACACAGCACTGAGTGTCTATGGGTGTGGGTAGCCCTCCTGTGCTCAGCAGGGCTGGGACAGGAGCTGTGCTGGGCCACTCACACCAGCTGGGAAGTGCAGTGATGCTGATGCATCAGGGCCTGAAGTTCAACAAGACCAAGGGTAAGGTCCTGTCCCTGGGTTGAGGCAGTCCCAGTATCAGCATAGGCTGGGGATGGCAGCAGGCTGAGGGACAGAAGCCAGCCAGAGGGACCTTGGGCAGGCTGGAGAAGTGGGGCAGAGTCAACCTCATGGGGTTCAACGAGGTCTGGTACAACAAGGGCAAGGTCCTGCCCCCGGGCCAGGGAACCCCCTGCTGTCAGCACAGGCTGGGGATGGAGGGCTGGAGAGCAGCCCTGTGGAGAAGGACTTGGGGGATGCAAAGCTGGAGATGAGGCAGCACTGTGTGCTCCCAGCCCTGTCCTGGGCTGATCCCCAGCACTGTGGGTAGCAGGGGCAGGGAGGGGATTCTGCCCCTCTGCCCTGCTCTGCTGAGACCCCACCTGCAGTGCTGGGGACAGCTCTGGAGTCCTCAGCATAGCAGAGACAGGGACCTGTTGGAGTGGGGCCAGAGGAGGCCACAGCAATGCAGGGAGGGTTGGAAGGGCTCTGCTGTGAGGCCAGGCTGAGAGAGTTGAGGTTGTTCAGCCTGGAGAAGAGAAGGCTCCAAGGAGACCTTCTGGTGGTCTTACAGTATCTGGAGTTGGGCTACAGGAGAGCTGGAGATGGATGTTGTACAAAGGCATGGAGTGACAGGATGAGGACTTCAAACTGGAAGAAGCTTGATTTAAATGAGACATTGGGAGGAAATTCCTTCCCAGGAGGGTGGTGAGGTACTGGAGCAGGTTGCTCAGAGAAGTTGTGGAGGCTCCAAGCCTGGCAGTGTTCAAAGCCAGGTTGGATAAAGCCTTGAGTAACCTGCTTTAGTAGGAGGTGACCCTGCCCATGGCAGGGGACTAGAAGTGGATGATCTTTCAGGTCTCTTTTCACCCAAATCAATCTGGGATTTTATGGTAGGCAGACAGCAAACCCCATGTCAGCACACAAGGAGACACAGAGTCAGTGTCACCATTGCAGAGAAACCTGTGGTTTGAAGGGTGAGGTCAGAGAGAAGGAAGCATTGGGGGGAACAGATCTGCAGCTCTAGCCCTTTGTCAGCAATGAGGTGACCTTATCTAATCACCCTCAGGTCGTGCCCTGCTGTTTGTGCCCACACAAAGTGAATAGAGGCCATGGCAGACTGGCTGGTGCTGGCTCATCTCACTGCCAGGAGAGCTGGAAGGCTGGCCAGATGAGTGGGGAGTGAGGAGACAGAAGCCAAGAAGCAGTAACTGAGTGAGAACATGCTGCAGGACAAATGAGGATACATCCAGCTCTTGGGCAGAGATGTGGATGTGGAGAAGTGGTAGAAATGTGATGGAGTGGGACCCACCTGCCAAGAACCTCAGTAGCAGCAGCTTGAATTCATTTGGAGAGCAAAGTGAGAGATCCAGAGGGGGAAAAAAACCAAAAACCAACATAAAAAAAAAACAAAACCAAAAACCCTGTAGAGGATGTGTCCAGAATTAGAAAATAGCTCTGGCAATGTGGGCAGGGGAAGGGCTGAAGCATGCACACCTGTCCAGAGTGGCTTGAGTGGTGAGAGCTGAGGTGTGTGGTGCTGAGGGGGTGAGATGAGCTCCTGAAGCTGCAGGGCCTGCAGGCCAGTCACACACAGGAGTCAGTCCCTAGCAATTCAACCCAAAAAGTCTTGTTCCTGTGCTGGCACATGCAGCAGTAGACCTGAAAGATGTTCAGAAAGGGAGCACTGGGCTTCCACTCTGGATCATCTGCTGACTGCTTCACCCTGTGCAAAGCTGGCCAGGGAGAAACTCTGTGACTGGGACCAGCTTCACCCACCAGTTTTAAGAAGCTGGTTGTGATCACAAGGCAGATGTTCATAGGTGCCTAGAATGGGTTGGGCTGGAAGGGGCCTTAATTATCTAGTTCCAACCCCCCAGCCTTCCACTAGCTCAGGTTGCTCAAGGCTTCATCCAACTTATCCTTGAACACCTCCAGGGAGGGGGCATCCACAACCTCCCTGGGCAACCTGCTCCAGGGTCTCACCACCCTCACTGTGAAGAATTTCTTCCTCATCTGCAGTCTAAATCTCTCCTCATGTTGTCTCCTTTGTAGAGGCTGCTGTGCTTTAGAAGAGCCAAGCCCCAGCTGGTTGGTGCCCACATGTGTGGCAGGGAATGCTCTGGAGCTGGTTTTGAGCACTTGGAACTGCACTGACCTTTCAAGGAGTTAACATTCTGCTTTCCCTCTTAGTGACTCAGGAGGAGCTTCCTTCCAACAGCATAGCTGGTGGAGGAGAAACCTCCTGCTGCTAGCTTGGTCCTAAAAGTCACTTTGTATTTTGTGAAGCTGAAACTTTTGGTGAGAAAACCTTAGTTTTGAAGGCAAAGGATGGTTCTGATTTGAAGAACTCAAACCAAACTCAAACTCAAATCTGCCCCAGGTTAGACTGGTGCTGGGGCTTAGCTCTGAATTCCTGAGTGGACGTGAAGGTTGCTGGTTCATGTCTGTGCAGATCCTTATCTTAACCCAAACACCCTTTGGAGGTGCCACAGCTTGGGTGAGCTCTAGGAATTTGTTTTTTTTCAGTTCTGTACCTGCAGCTGAAAGAAATTGTGGGTGGAAAATCACCAGGGAATCCTGATCTCACCAGCTTCCAGCTCCTGCTGTTGTTTTACCCACCACGTCACCTCCAGTGGTTCCAGGCAAGGTCAGGCTACCTGTACCAGCTGTGGCAGGGTGGCAATGCCAGGTTGAAGTGCTGGGAGCTGAGGTGCAAAGGGCCTTTGAGAGCTGGAGTCGTGCTGGCTGGCTGAATGACAAGAGGCATTGGCTTCTGCTCTGAGGAGATGCTGCTCTTGGAGCTTCAAAGTGTGGAGGCATCAACATGGGGGGAAGGAGGTGCCTGCTGAGAGGAGAGAGGTTGCCTAAAAGCCTGGCTGCTTCAGGAGGAGAACCCCAGAACTCTTCAGTGGCACTGAGAGCATGAAGGTGGTTTCTCTGGAGAGTTTAATCTGGACTTAATCCCTTTTAGATGAGGTTAGGCAGAGGGTTAGGCTCCTCTGGGAAGGATTTCATTTGAGAGCATGCTGGTACTTCCCAGCAACCCTGCTGAGTACACAGTGACAGTGTTTGAAGACACCAGGTACCCTTCCCTCTAAGCAGGCCACCTACAGAGAAACTTCAGTGTCTGAATACATAGTTGACCTGAACTGATGAAAAAGCAGTGACATTTACCTCCAGCTCTGCTTAGATGGAAGATTTATTTCTTGAATAGTTCTGCTCCAAGGTTTTAAACACAGTCCATGGGTTGTAATTAAACAGCCTCAACACTCCTCCTGACCTTGGAGTTGCCACTGCTGTGCCACCATGTGTGACAGGGCTGTGAGTAAGGGGATGAAAAGGAGATGCTAAAGAGACTTTGGGCTGAACAAAGCTGTGACCAAACCAAACAAACTGCAGCCCTCGGACATTCCTTAGGCAGAAGCTGGGAGTTAATGACACTGTTTTAAACGCTGCCTCTACTCAGCTTGTAAGATCTCCTCTGACTAAAGGTCTCCTTTATGAAGAAGGAAGATGTTTGCAAGGACAGCAATCCCTTTGCATTTTCTGCTCCTGGCAAGTGTGCACCAGGCTCTTCATGCTCTCTCCCTCCTGCCACCACCCCTGGCAGCTCTGTCCCTTGTCCCCAGCCTGGGGACCTCAGAGGGAGACAATCATAGCAGGCATCACAGACAGGTTTGGCTAGGAAAGACCCTCTAAAGGTCATCCAGTCCAACCCCCCTGCAGTCAGCAGGGACAGCTGCAACCACAGCAGGTTCTTCAGAGCCCCAAACAACCTGACCTGCAATGGTGCCAGGGATGGGGCATCTCCCATCTCTCTGGGCAACCTGGGACAGGCTCTTGCCACTGTCAAGGTCAAACATTTCTCCCTTCTCTCCCATCTGAATCTCACTCCTTTAGTTCAAACCATCACCCCTTCTCCTGTCACAACACACTGTGCTCAGCAGTCTGTCCCTAGCTTTCTGATCATCCCTTTGAAGCACTGAAGGCCACCAGAAGGTCTCTCTGGAGCCTTTCTCCAGGCTGCACAACCCCAGCTCCCTCAGCCTGGCCTCAGAGCATTACTGTGGCCTCCTCTGGCCCTGCTCCAACAGGTCCCTGTCTCTGCTGTGCTGAGGACTCCAGAGC
>WBNM01010231.1:38309-85177 GCA_013399055.1 Ramphastos sulfuratus | reverse complement strand
GTTGCCCTTCCCTTGACCACCATTGCTGTGACTTGCCACCAAATTTGTCAGGCATGATTTGCCCTTGGTGAAAGGACTTTCCTGTCCTGGTTGTAGAAGACTAGAAGATATAGAGATTTTGTGTGAGCTGTAGGGATGATTTCAATGAAGACTTCAATTTATTTTCACTTTGACAGCTGTGTGCCTATGGATCATTCCATAACTTATGTAATGGACCCAAGTATTAAAATATTTCGGGAAAAAAAATAAAATTATCTAATATAAAGAAGATTTTAGTAAAACTGCACAATTTGGTCTTTGTAGAGACCTATTTAGTGCCCGCTGGATTCCATAGAAACGTTTCGACTGACTTTGGTGACTACTGATGAGATGAATTAGGCTGTTTCATGGAAAACCTGAAGGAGAATGGTGATGATGCTATATTAAGACTGTGAACAAAAGCCATTACTCTCACTAGCATCAGTAGATGAGAAGAATTTTTTTTTTCTTAGCTTTCTTGCAGAGGAAGAGTATAAAGGTTAGGAAGAGAGGCCCTAGAGCAAAGAGAAATATGAGAATGAGTCAGAGCTTTCAGCAGGACCTGACTCTGGCTGGAGCTTTCATTTTCATGCAGAAAATAGACACAGCATACAAAACAACTAGTGAAATGAAGGCTTACATGCAAAATAACTCAAGTGGGTGAATTCGAAGTGTGCGATGGCTTAATTTTTCAATCTGCGGAATTAAACGCGACCAACTTCCAAAGAAATACAGTCATCTTTGTTTTAGTACTAAGGCTCTGTGGGACTCACAGCATTAAGTTATAGCCTGTGGATTTCAAGAGCCCTTTTTCAAGTGTGACAATTAGAGTTGCTGATAATGAGGTTAAACTTCACATGGGAACCAGGTGATTCAGGGGAGCTGAACTACAATGCTGCTCTTTGCACCATGATCTCTGCACTGCTCAAAGGTCAGCCGGAGTATCTCAAGGGGACCTACAAGAAAGCTGGGGAGGGACTTTTTAGGGCGACGAGGATGATCAGAGGGCTGGAGCACCTCTCCTATGAGGAGAGACTGAGGGAGTTGGGGCTGGCTGTTCAGTCTGGAGAGGAGAAGGCTCCAAGGTGACCTTATTGTGGCCTTTTGGTTTCTCAAGTGGTACTACAAGAAAGCTGGAGAGGGACTTTTTAGGATATCAGGTATTGATAGGACTGGGGGGAATGGAACAAAGCTAGGAATGGGTAGATTCAGACTGGATGTTAGGAAGAAGTTCTTCACCATGAGGGAGGTGAGATCCTGGGGTGGGCTGCTCAGGGAGGTGGTGGCAGCCCCATCCCTGGAGGTGTTTAAGGCCAGGCTGGATGAGGCTCTGGCCAGCCTGATCTAGTGTGAGGTGTTCCTGCCCATGGCAGGGCGTTTGGAACTAGCTTATTCTTGTGGTCCCTTCTAACCCTGACTGATTCTATGATTCTGTGAATACAAGACCTAGGAGAAAAGCAGCAAGTGAAAGGCATTTTTTCCTTGTCCTGATATAGAGCAGGAAAGCAAACTTTGCCCTCTTCAGTCTTTCCACAGTGACACTGCTTTGGCAAGGAAGGTACACAGAAATCTGCTGGAGTTTATTGGTAATATGCAAAGTCTTATTGATGTTTTTTGCTGACATGGACTCTGCATGGCAAGCTCCACATTTTTGCAGAGCCACAGTGAAGTCAGGAAGCTCTGTACCAGTGTGGGAATGTTCTGTGCAGTGATCTCTGTCACTGTGGGGTCTTAGACACTGTGTGACATAAGGATTATTTGCGGCACAACAAGCAGTTTTGTTTGAACATGTTTCAACAATATGACAAAGATCTGAAAAAAAATGCTTCCAACTTTAATTGAAGTGGTAATTGCTAAGAAAATAATTGGCCTATTGCTTTTCTTGTGTGTTACCTACTTAGTTGGCATATCTCCTAAATCAGCTGATACAGAGATAAATCTGCATTTTTTGAGAAAGCTGTAGGTAATCCAAATCATACTTGTCTATGCACTCCCACTCCACTCAAATTCCTTTCTGAAGTGATGAACATTCAAGGAACTTGAACACACTGTGGAGGAATAAATGCTACAATAATTTAAAAGGGGGAGGAAAGCTCACAAAGCATGCTGAGCTGCTATTTTCCAACCTGCAACATGGATTATTCTCCTTTTCTGAAGTTTCTGCATTGGTTTCCTCTCTTTCATTCTTTTCTCTGCCTGTTGGAAGGACGAAATGAGCTCTAGTGAAAAGAGAAGTCTATGGCTTTAAGTCCTATTCTCTGGATTGAATTGCGTCTTAATTCCTCCTTAGACTTCATACCAACTGTCACCCAAATGAATTTCATTCATTAAAACAAACAAACAAAAAAAAACCCTAAACCCACAAACATCAAACAAAAACCCACCACAAACAATTTTACTTCTTCACTTGATGCATGTTAACCTTGGGTAATGTTCAGTGGCAGCTACTGTTTAGCTAAATGAAGAAAAGTTTTGTTTTCCATTAACTCCCACAACATAATCAGTGTTTGTGGATATGTCACCTTTTATTTCCTTCTCAGCTTCATTTTAGTCCACCCATATTAGATGGATGATTTTTTTTTAGGTCCCTTGCTCATTTTCTATCAAGCACTGTGGAGTATGCATGTAACATAGTTGAGTGACCTTGAGTAATCTGTACTAGTGGGAGGTGTCCCTGCCTATGGCAGGGGGTTGGAACTAGATGATCCTTGAGGTCCCTTCCAACCTTACCATTCTATGATTCTATGAACATAGCAGAATGAAGTTGCTCAGTGTCATGGGCAAAAAAAACAATTCCCTACCTTTCTGTTAACTAGTATAATATGTCTTTCAGACCTATCATTTAGTATTTTTTCTGATATTTTTTTTTCTCCTTAAGTTACTTATATAGGCAGCAAAGAAAGTCCTTGTTCATACCAGGATAAATTCTGAGAGAGACAGAAACTTTCAGGTAGGTTAGGGGGGACTATCTGCCATCAACAGGCCACAGACACTCTGCTTAAAAGTACACAACCTTACATCAAAACTCAAATACTGATTCAGTTGCTTCCAAAATTTTTGGTCGAGAAGCTACATCTCAACAGCTCAAGGGCAAAACATGGAATGATGTTTGTAGCCAATATCCAGACTAAGAGAAACTAAAGAGTCTCTTGTGCAGGAGACATGAAATGCTACATGTTTTCTTCCCCAAGTATAAAGAATTATCTCTGCAACCCCAGTTGCATGACACTTGTATGTGATATAAATAGTACTTGCCAACATAAGTGTCAAGATGCTAACTTTTGGGGGAGTGTAGGCAAGTGGGCTGCTAAGACCAACAGGAGGGACACTTGAGTAGCTCAAACAAAAGCTGGCTTTCAAAATTTACGATAGCAGTCTTTTCCTTCGCAGAAGCTTGGATTTTCTTCTGAAGCAGGTTTTGAAACACTATTACTGGGGCTCTAATAGCGGTGCTGATCTGCTAATCCTAGAAACCAAAGCTCTCCATTTCACCCAAAAAACCTAGCACAGGGCAAGCAGCAGCACTGGATGTTTCCCCACTCTGGCCCCCTCCCGGGAGCAAGAGAGCATAGCTGCGTCCCTATTCCCAGCAGGCACTTTCCCTGCTGAGCTGCTAGTAATGGAGTATTGACTCGCTGCCACTTGAAATATCTCACATACTGACGTTGCCCAGAACCCGAAGTGTATTACCTCAGCATTAATTGAAATGTAGCTTTCAGCAGCCCTTATAAACGTGCTCAACTGTAGTGTGAAAGCATTTGTTTCCAGTGGAGATCCTGATAACTAGTGAGATTCAGGAGCGGTGACTGACCTTTGATCATCAGCTTTCAGCTTGGCTTGCTGCCTTGCTGGGAGGAGGAAGGAAAATTTCTTCCTTATAAGAGCCAACTTCACGTCAATGTGCCTGTTAACATTTAGTTTGTTTAGCACAAAACACATGGCTTTGAAGGTCCCTTTGTACTGAATTGCCTGACTTGTTTTCCCAATGATGCTTTTGTAGCTCAGAAGTTATGTCTTCATATTTAACTGTATGTGACTTCTATTTTGATGGATATTGCAGCTTCTCCATTTCCAAGTTTGCTTGTCTCTTAGCTTTCCCCTCATTTCACCTCAAACTCCCTTGGGGTTTTCCTTGAGGCTAGCAAAGTCAACTTCACCTCTTCCTTGGAACCTCCTTTAGAGACACAACCTCTTCTTGGATGCTGCCCAAGTGCTGCTCCAGCTGTACTCTCTGAGGGCTGGGGAGGTGAGACCAAGCAGCTCTGCAGATTGCTGTGTGCTTTTGCCATTGTTAGACTTCTCAGAGAACTAGGCTTCTCATGCCTGCAGCTCCTGCAGGATTTGTTCCTCTGTGTTCTCCTCTGGTGCTTTTTCTGATCGTTGTTCATGGCAGGAGAGTCAACTGACACCCGCTCAAATCTAGGTTTTAGATTGCTGTCTGCTATATGACCTGGTTCCTCCTGTGACTTTGGAGCAATTTATGCAATCTGAGCTTGACTCCATGCTGTTCTCTGAAATTACTCTGATTTACCCCTTCAGCCCATGTCACTGGTAATGTAGTTCCTTCTTAGTGGCAATGATAGCAGATACAATTATCTTTGGCTTGCACCATGCCTGAGGAAAAAAAAAATAAACAATTACTAACACCTGGGAAGGCAAGCTCACAAAAGAAAATGCAGAATGAGTAGCACAATATTTAAAAGAAATGTAAACTGAACTCACAAAAGCTAAATCTGCAAAGGCAGCTGCCCACTTTGAACTGAGGTTTATTCATGGTGCACTGCACCATTGCACCGTAGGTTAAATAACCACAATGTGAGGTCAATGGCCCATTCAGGAGTGTGCTCGTTTCACACTACGCCGTTGTTAATAAGCAAGACCTGATGGAAACTACTTTTGTTGGTACCTAGTCTTCTAAACAAATTTTAGGTCATTTTGTTCTGTCTCATTAAAGGATCAGTTCATTGTTTCTGGCAATTTCCTTGTTGGAAAATTAGTTGCATCTTTAACTACTGAGAAAGAGCTGTGCTGTTATTTCTGTTGGTGCTCTCCTCCTCTGCTGCAGTTTCATGTTTCCTGGTGTTTGACAAGGCCCATCCAAATAGATATGCAGAAAAGGGGGAAGGAATAAATCTGTGAGTGGGTCGAACTTGGTTCTGGAACAAGTTTAGAAATGTAACTGTTTTCCATTTTTGCATTTTTTTTTTCTATCAACCCTAATGGTATATTTTGAATCTGTTTTGTTGTAACAGGTCACAAGCCACTTTGCACTTTGCCCAAACTCTGGATTTTTCTGAAAACCCAAGTTGGTGTCTTCAATCATTTCATCCTGTACCACTGTTATGTGGTCTCCTACAGAGCACCAAATTTTGATCTGGTGTGAACTGTTACAATTATTTTAGCTTTAGCACTGATGCTTGATTTTTACAGTAGCATACCTAAGAGGTAATTTGCATTGTACTTACAAGAAGAGACTTGTAAAGGCCACCTGCCTGGGAATCTCACTGCCTTTATGGTACTCTGGATTTTGCAACCTGCCTTGGTTGTGAGCATTCCCATTAGCAATCTGCCTGAATGTGCATTAGGAAACATCAGGGCAAGCACCATCACTGTATGCCTATTTCATGCCTGGAATTATGTGTTATAGTAATGGCAACCAAGCTGTATCCAAATCCTCTAAAAAAGTAAAAACAAACAACAAAATGAAAGAAAACAAAAACCAAACAAACAAACAAAAAAAAAAACCAAATCAAACCCACAACAGAAAAAAAAAACCACACCTTAAAAAAAAAACCCTGAAGGTAGACATTCAAATTCTGGATTGAGAAGCATGTAATAGGTCAGTGTGCCTGTGAGAATCTCAATGGCATATTTGAGCATTCCACCGAATTCACGTTTTAAATTTAGGCTCACACTAACATTGCTCAGTGGCTCACAAAGCTCCTTTATTGGGCTGGAACCCAGCCGTGTGCCATCCTTGCCTAAGTGGAGCTTCTGAGTTGGAGGCTAAGACCTGGCCTGAATTTTGATGGCTTAAGTTATGGCGAGGCGCTGGACTGAGAACCTCTTGTTTTTCAGTAGGTAAGCATATTTTGGAGGTCTGAAGCAAGAGAGCATTTTAACAAGCCTCTGCTGGAATGAGCACCAACAGATTGCAAATTGCAAAGTGCAGTGTAATTGAATCTGATCTCTGGCTTTTACAGACTGTAGTAATTGGAAATTGCCTTTCTTTTAAACGTATGCCATTCCTAGGATGGTTCCTTCTTGAAACTGTGATCTGATAATTCTTAAAGACATAATAATGTGAACTAAGAAGTGATACACAGTTCCCTTGGTACTGGTGGAGAACAGCAAAGTAGAAGCTTTGAGATACTTCCTGCTGTGTCACTGGTATTAAACTAAGTCCTACACAGTAATTAACAGCTTAGCAAATATGAACTCAGTCTTTGAATAGCCATGTCCTGGAGGCCAAATATCAGTGCTCTGTTCCAGGTCAAAAGAGATGACCTACAGAAGGCCTGAGTGGAAGCAGTCCTGGCTTGCACTTGGCAGCAGGATGGACTGCGCTGCTGCAAATGCCTCTCTGGCCAGCCCTGCAGGGCTGCCTCCCAGCAGCTCCATGCTGTCCTGGCCATACTCTCCACTGTTCTCCAGTTGCAGCCTTTGTCTGAACACTGTTTTGCCCAGTGGCCAAGCAGTTCTTTGTATAATGCAGGGTGCTTACATTTTTTCTTCAGCCATGGAAATACAGCGTTTCTCTAAATGTTTTTGTCTTGTGCGTCTAGGAGAAGTAGAGGTAAAGTTTGGACTTAAGGAAACAAAGTAAAACAGATGAAGTCTGGACCTGAGAACCTTGTTTTTGTAATCTCGTAGACTTGTTTAGGGTACCTACGCTCTGGATTTGGATTTAAGGAAACAGTAAACCAGATGAAGTCTGGACCTGAAAACCCTGGTTTTGTAATCTTGTAGACTTGTTTAGGGTACCTATGCTTTGGATGTTCCTTTTCTCTCTTTAATGTCTTTTTCTCTCTTTGTCATGCAATAACTGATACATTTGGTGCCTTAAAGATCGTGAAGAAAGCCACAAACAGATCTGAGGCCTGAGATCTTTACTGGAGAGCCTATTTAGCTTTATCACGAAGAAGGAGTTGATTTGCTTAGTACAAAGTACCCTCAAGGTAAGACTGTACTGGTCAGCAAAAAATTACTCAAGGCTCAAGAGAATGTATGGAGACTGGTGAAATATGTCTCAGATGGAACCTGAGGCTAAGCAAGTTCCAACTACAAATTTGGCTCATACTTTGAAAGGGTGATATATTACTAAGAAAAAACTCCTGAGCAGTGATTGTTCACTTCCTCCTCTTTAAGACAAGACTGAATAATAATCTTTCAGAAGGCACATTTTAGGCAGATATTTACTTAACTAGATGGTTATTTGATTGTATACAGGGTTACTGAGTTGAAATTAAAAGGGTGGTGATATATCGGAGAGCAGAAAGTGTGATGGCAAGGGCGATGGTCCATTCTTGCCTAGTTTCTAGATTCAGAACAAGACTAGTTTCTCATGTGCAGATGGGTCTAGGTCTAAACCAACAGTCATGAATTCTAGACAATTTAGGCTATGATAGAGGACAGGAACTTCTGTGGACATTTCCTCATATCTACTTAACTTTTCCATGGGGGAGAGGAACATTTGCAGTGTTCTTAGACAATGCTGCAGGTAGAAGTTGGCTATCATCTTCTTTTCCTTAGAACAGTTCTTTTGTTGTCACCTTTGTTGATGAGAAGAGGACATACCTCTACTTCTCCTGTTATTGTGCATAGTGAGAAATAGGAAACAACCTGATGATCAGCTGCTTTGGAAGAGGCTGACCAGCACCTACTGTTTCAAAGGCTGAATCTTTTGTCGTTTCCAAGTAGTTCAAAGCTGCCCTCCACCTGCTCTCTCTGCCAGTCAAGATGATCATGTTCTCAGCTTTCCATTTCATGGGTAGGGAAGTACATGAGAATTTGAACTGTGGAGACAATTATTACCTGCAACTGCATGCTGCCAAGATGTGGTTACAAGATGGGTTTCAGTTTCACATGTCTTACTCACTGTAACTATCTGGAATGGCTATGGCATTTTGCTCAATGTTTTTGCTTGATGAAATTCATCTGCTGGTATCTTCTTACTTAAACATATTTTGCATGCAAGGTCCCCAGATAGCCAATACTTCCCTAACTCCCATCTTTTCAGGAAATACACCTTGAGTAGCCACATATGCTGAGCAGTAATGTCTGAAAGAGTGTGAATGTATGTATTACTGCAATCCTAAGGAAGGAGATGGCATTAGGTATATGTTCCCCATTGCTTCCACTATTTCAGCTGCAGACCTCTAGCAATCGGGTGACTTAAGTGGGGAGCCTGAAATTAGAAACCACTTTTAATAAACACTGTGTAAATAACATTAGTATGAGAGATTAAAGAAAGAGCACTGAAAGAATTTAAGGGCATGGGGTTGATGGTTCTCCTTATGACACTCCTTCAAACCTGTGACCAAACCCCACTGTTTACCCTACAGTATTACTTACTCTTCTGTGCCAAGACAGTTGTCTGTTCTGGAAGGGGTGACAGTTTCACATATGTACCATATTTTAAGAATGATTGATTGGCTTCAAGGAATCACTTTTAGTTCCACCTAGATAATTCTGCTAACTAGAAAATATACTTAGCACTAACCTCTTTGTGGCTACTCAGAAATATCAGTGCACACAATCTGAAGGATTCCCTATAGTTTTGACTTTTCTTGTGTCTGTGTATGTGTGTGTGTGTGTATATGTATTTTATATATATATAAATATATTTCACCACCACCACCATGCTGAGATCCTCCAATCTCCGGTAAAGACAGAAGTGATACTGTTCCTCTTTCTAGGACACAATGTGCTGCCTGCACATTTCTACCTCTGAATTCACAGCCAGGCTTCACCCAGAAGGTGCTACATAAATGATTTCATTTTCTGCTTTGAGGGTTCCCTTTGGTCATATAAAATAGATTCATTCTGAAAGTGTTTTTCTTAATCAGTTGTTCCATTGGCATTTTAAGCCATGACGTTGCCCTTGGACAAAGCAAACCTTTTCAAATACTTCTGTTAAGAACCTTAAACCTGATCTGTTCAACGAATGTTCGACAATGTTCTCTGCTGCTCCTGTGGTACTGCAGTGTTGTGATATTTCTACAGAAAGACATACTGCAAACAGTTTGGACCTGAGAAGTGGTTAGCAATGTGTGGAACATAAGTCAGGGGCTCTGTTGTGAATTCCTCTATGAATCTGTTATGTGATCCTGAGGAAGTCGCCTTGCCTGTCCATTCCTGCTTCTTCCCAGTGTCTCATCTGCTGACAGTACTCTATTTAACATGTTTCCTTGGAAAGNTTGTGGCCCTCCTCTGGACCCGTTCCAACACTTCCATGTCCTTCCTGTGCTGGGGGCTCCAGAACTGTACACAGCTATATAGTATCTCAAGCTCCAAAACTGTCAGTTTTTTAACTCATTTCATACTGATACCATTACAGCTGGATTAGAGAAGACATACATACAAAGAAGAATGCGGTCCTCACCTGTTGGTATCACACATCCTGAACCAGACCTACAAAGGTATTATCTCCTTCATAAACAAGCCAGAGCCATAACCTCATGAGGGTATTTGCTCAGCAGCACGGACCTGAAAATCCAGCTCGCTGTGTGGAGGCATTGTGTTAAGTGTGTCTTGCTTGGAGGTACCAAGAGCATTCAAGTTGGCAATTACAAATTCCCATGAGAATATAAAAATATTTCATCTTACAGGGAGAACAACCCAAACCAAACAAAACAAAACAAACAAAAAACACATCAAGAAACTCCCACGGTTGATGCTGATACCACACACTGACATATTTCTTAGTTGGTCACTGACCAGTTTTGCTTAATAAGTTAATTTTAAAGTATTTTTTATTTATACCTTCCATTTGTCTGCATGGTAGGAAGTAATAGTTTCATTTTGACTGACTGTACCATACACCTTCTGCTGCAAGGCAGCAATTACTTCACTTGATAAAATTTCTTTCTAAAATTTCTGCTGAGCGCAACTTAAAAGTCACAGAATCACAGAACATTAGGAATTGGAAGGGACCTCGAAAGACTGACTAGTCCAACCACCCTGCCAGGGCAGCATCACCTAGAGTAGGGCACATAGGAACACAGGCAGGTGGGTTTTGAATGTCTCCAGAGGAGACTCCACAACTTCTCTTGGCAGCCTGTTCCAGTGTTTTGTCACCTTCACAGTGAAAAAGATTTTCCTATGTTCACATGAAACCTTCTACGTGCCAGCTTGCACCCACAATTAAAAAAAAAAAAAAAATCATGTTAAATTATTTTTAAAATGCAAAAGTTTGGTTTTCTTCAAGTTCAGTTACAGAAACCTTTCAAATGTTTAGAACTCCACAAACCAAATTTTTGCTAGTACTATAAATTCTGTTCAGTATCTATGCATACTTGTGTTTATACAGTGTTAATGCAAAGCCCCATCCTCACTGTGTAAGGTAGCATGAACTATTGTTGTGAGCATACACATATGACAGCAGGCTGTGAGGGAGAGCCAATGCAATGATAACTGTCTTAGCTTTCCTTGTAAATTGGAGGTAGCAAGCAGTATGTAAGTCTATAGATAGATAATCTCTGCAGGCTCTATCACAGAGAGCTTCATCTACATGCGCACTTCAATCCAGAAGGGAAATCACATCCTGGGCTGCATCAAAAGAAGCATGGCCAGCAGAGCAAGAGAGGTGATTCTGTCCCTCTGCTCTGATGAGACCTCACCTGGAGTGCCATGACCAGCTCTGGGGTCATCAGCACAAGAAGGACACAGACCTGGTGGAGAGAGTCTAGAGGAGAGCCACAAAAATGATTGGAGGGTTGAAACACCTCTGCTATGAAGATAGGCTGAGAGAGTTGGGATTATTTAGCCTGGTGAAGAGAAGGCTGCAGGGAGACCTTATAGTGGTCTTCCAGTACCTGAAGGGGGCCTAGAAGAAAGCTGTGGAGGGACTTTGCAAAGGTCTGTAGCACTAGGACAAGGGGAAATGGTTTTAAACTAGAGAAGGATAGATTTAGATTGGCCATTACGAAGTTCTTTACTATGAGGGTGGTGGAACACTGGAACAGGTTGCTCAGGGAGGTGGTGGAGGTCTCATCCCTGGAGACATTCAAGGTCAGGCTTGATGGGGCTTGGAGAAACCTGATCTAGTTGGGAATGTCTCTTCTTACTGCAGAGGGGTTGCACTAGATGACATTTAAAGGTCCCTTCCAACCCAGTAATTCCATGATTCTATAAAATGTATTTCACAGAGACTTCCATGGGAGAGGAAGCATCTAAACAGCTTAGTTACTCTGGAATCAAATAAATAGTGATTCTGCGATTTTTCAAACGGTGCTGTATCTGCTGCCTTTTGACAGTGTAGCAGGGTGATGCCTGTGCCTGTCTTTCAGACAAACAACTGTTCCCTTGTGCATTGCTGATCATCCAGACGAGATCCAAAAAACAACCCCCCCCACTTTGCTAGGCTCTGCCATGCTGCAGCCAGTGATGGACTCTTCTGGCTGTGATAGCTTTTAACTTCTGAGAGATACCATTCCACTAAGCAAAAAGAAACACCATTTTCATAGGGAGGAAGAGAGAAAGCAAGGAGCTGTCTCTGTTTCTCACTGATGCTAGCATGCAAGCAGCAATGAGGACACCTGGATTTTGGTCCCCACTCTCCCTTGCAGTATGTGGCACACGACCCAGCATCTAACAGAGAAAAGGAATCTCTTTTCGCATAGCAGATCCCATATTTAGAAATCAGCATCAAGTCCTATTTCTATGCCAAGCAGCTCCTGGCTAGCTGAAGAAGCTATCTCACTACTCCCACCTGTGGATCTTGTATTAGGGAACTAGGCACAGATTTCTTTAATGATCTCTAAATGAAAAAGCAATCTGCTTGGTCTCCTAGGAATATTTTGATAGGTCAAATATAATTTCCCTTGTGGGATTTGGCCAAGACTTACACACTGTTGTCTGCAAAGTAGTGAAAGCTTTAGGGCTTTAAAATGACCATTAAGTAGCATCTATGAAATTCTGCTTTTGTTTTGGATAAATATCTGCATATGCTGCTGGTATCATTTAAGAGCATTGTCTCAGAAATTTACTGTTGCATCACCTCAACTCAGCTGCAATTACAGATTAAACAATAAGGAAATCAAAGCTTCCCCTGTGCTTTCTGGAGCTCACATACTATAAGCATTGTAAGGATAAAATAAATGGGGAGGGGGAGCAGGACAGGAGGCTGTCAGCAGTAAGTATAGCTGTAAGCTTGTTTTCTCTGTGCATTTTAATAGAGATCTTCTGATACACTGAAGCCTGTATGTGGCTTAGTAATAGCCTCCTCTGTGTTGCCCTACCCACGACTCATCATTTGCTGCAAATCCAGCACTAAAGGCTGCACCCTGCTTCACTACACAGCGTCTTAACCTTGCTTTGCCCTTCTACCCGACAACAGCCGCTTTGTTTCCTTTCACTAAGAGTCAGACATCACAAATTCCTTCTCTCCAAAGCCAGCAAAACAGAACCAGCACCACCCCAAGTGGTTTCAGGACTAACTGATTCAGATGCTGGAGTCTGCTGCAAGGCCAAAAATAACTCCCAGTTTCTTTCTCCTTCATTGGTGAAAGTAGGAGAGAAAGTGGCCAATGACAGAGACACAAATTCCCTGTAGGCATCGGAGACAAATCTATTTCATGGCAGGGAAAAAATGATGGTCTTGAAAAATGTTTCTTTGCTCAGTCCAATAGATAGGGAACTGCTGCATGCAATTTTGCTGAACCGATGGTATCACTTGAATGGTTCTCGGGCTACATAAAATGCATTACATAATTGTATTTTTAAACACTGTCCCCAGCTGTGCTGATGCACATAAAAGCTGTGTTTACAATGGACTCTGCACATGTAATTATTTTGTGGCACTAGCTCGGTGCATTTTCTTGATGGATGCTCCATGGTGCATAAAATTGTAGCTTTTATCATAGATTCTTGAATATATTTTTTGGCTACTTCAGCTCTAAATGCTCTGTTGTCCTTGCATGGGTGAACAGAGCTGATGCCTGGAAGGGCTGAATTATAGCATCTGAGGGAACACCTTTGAGTCCTCTGTGAGGAGCAGAGCAGGAAACACGGAAACTGTTGAAGTCAAGGCACCTGGATCACAGGAAGCCATGGGCAGCAGAGCTGGCTGCTCCTTCATGAAAGGTTTGCTGTGCCGCTCCTTGGGGTGGGGCAATGGCTGCACTCAGACTTGGCCTGCACATGTTCATCCTGTCCTAATCAATGCTGCATCGACCCAGCAGCACAGGGAGGCAGGCAATGCCATATGCCTGTGTGAGTTGGGAAGGGGCTAGAAGCTTCCAGTACAGAGCCAAACAGAACATGGCCTGCACTGTTGGGGTCAAAGAGCAGCTTTGATTTATCTCCATTGTCTTTGTATACAACAAGCAAACTCCCAGCATTTCATTGGGAGGTCTCTCTTGTCTGTTCTCCATCCAGTTGTGGAGTACCTAACATTTCTTTATGCTTGTGCAGTAGTAGATGTGGAGGACCTAGCAAAGTTGACAGTAGGGTATTTACCTTACATGTGTTCCAATCCTTCCAGGGTTCAAAGGGACCTCAAAGCTCATCCAGTTCCAACCATGACAGGCAGGGACACCTCCCACTAGCACAAGTCGCTCAAGGCCTCATCCAACCTGGCCTTGAACACCTCCAGGGAGGGAGCAGCCACAACCTCCCTGGGCAACCTGTGCCAGTGTCTCACCACCCTCACTGTAGAGAACTTCTTCCTAACATCCAGTCTAAATCTCTCCTCTGCCAGTTTAAACCCATTCCTCCTTGTCCTGTCATTACAAGACCTTGTAAATAGTCCCGCCCCAGCTATCCTGCAGGCACCCTTCAGATACTGGAAGGCCATTGGAAGGCCATTACAAGATCTCCTCAAAGCCTTCTCTTCTCCAGGCTGCAGAGCCCCAACTCTTGTAGCCTGTCCTCATAGCAGAGCTGCTGCAGCCCTCTGAGCATCTTTGTGGCCTCCTCTGGACTTGCTCCAACACTTTCATGTCCTTCATGCATTGGGGGCTCCAGAACTGCACGCAGTATCTACCAAGATTTTTGCCTGTCAAGCAGTAACAGTTGTAAATAGATACAAAATGTAACACAATATCCTGAACAACAGCTTTAAAATGATGGAAAAACAGCATCATAGGTAACTCCATATTTTTTTTACTATTGCTGCAAAGAACTGGCAGACTTCTATTGTCAGTAAGCCAAATGGTTTGGCACTTTACCTCTCATCACTGGCTGGCCTTAGATACAAGACTGCGCAAAGAAAGTGCGGACTTGTTGTGAGCCAGTTTTTAATGGCAAGTATTTGGTTGTAGGTTCAGGTCTGCTTTCTGACAGGAGAATTCCTTTGTTATCATTCTTGCCCTTTTCCACCCTGTGTTTGGTCATGGGATTTGGAAGCCTACACTTCCCAAAGAAAGCTTGCTCTATGTAAAGTAGTAATTGGTCTAATGTCAATAATGACCAAATTATTCCATAGCAAATGGTCCAACTGTTGGTAAACCAAGTTTTCCATCCTTTGCAAATACAGTCTTCTCCCATCACAGAAGCTATTCAGATTGGGATGTTCTTAGCATTTCCTTTGCTTGGCATGTTAAGTTTACATACCATCTTAGAATCACAGAATGGTTTAGGTTGGAAGGAACCTCAAAGCTCATCCAGTTCCAACCCCCTACCATAGGCAGGGACACCTCCCANATGTGGAGCTTTTCATCACTTCAGACCCCCAGGTCCTTTTCCTCAGGGCTGCTCTCAACCATTCACTACCCAGCCTGGAGTTGTGCTTGGGATTGGGCTGACATAGAGATTAGAGTTGCCTCTCTTTTGCAAATTGTGTTGCATACAGATGACAGTAAGAATCCACACTGAAGTTAGTACATATTTTTCAGTTCAAGAGGAACAAAACAGTCCTCTTCAGACTACTGTTTGAACCCTGAGCCTTGCCTTTTTATGTTTCTAAGTCACCAGAAGCTTCTATTCCCAAAAGCAAAATAGTGCTTTGAGAAATCAAAGTTCAGCACAAATAATATAGGAGTGGAGGCACCATCTTTGTTGCAGTAAGTTCTTCTTAGAAATGTCCAATAAAGCCAGAAGGAAAATGGGAGTTATTTTACAGATTTTGGAAGCACTATAATTCCATTCTTACTATATTATTATCTATGAGAAGCTTTTTTTCTTTTTTAATTCCATAAAGCTCTATCATTCTATTACCTGAGCAACTAAGTACTCAGATTATGTAAGTTGAACATAATAGGATGTCTGCAAAACTTTGCTGCTTACAGCCTTGGAAATGTATACATTGTTCTTCTATGGTGACTCAGCTGAAGATCTCTCAAATTATCTGAGAGAACACGTAGTGAGATGGGATTTCCATCCTTTGAAAGAGAGCAGTATGGTCCTCAGGTATGACCTCAGTGCTCTCTTCCCATGTCCCTCAGACCTCTCTGGGCAATCTATAACTGCTGATGGTCACTGTAGTTTTGTCCTTCTAGGAATGTTTACCTTGTTTTCCAAGCAATCCACCTTTTGATTTGCACAGCAGGAGAATTTGCCTGTTGTGCCAGATAGCAACCTCAATATGTACTTTTTAGCCTGTTTCTTCTAGAGGATATTTTTGGCCCATATGAAATGCTTTAAGAATAATTCTGGCAGCGCTATTTTTACGGGATGTATAACTTCATTACTAACAATATGGCCAAGTACATGCAGCTACCTGGCAGAGTTTACTGCCCAGAAGGAATGAGAAGCATGCATTTTGAATAGATGCATATGGAGACAAGAAATCATTCAACTTCAGAGGTACAGGCTTAGGCCCTTTATTTCTTCTTGTGTTTCTCCCTTGGTTTTGAATGATGTTCAGCATCATCTCCTTTGGAATCTCACTGCAATAATGTGCGCTCGGAGCTGCTGTTTTAGCTTTGACTTGCTGATGACAGCCAGGGGGTAAAATGCAGAGGAGTAAATTCTGCCTGGCCACTACAGGCTGCATCAGATAACCACTGCTAGGTCTTTGAGAGGTGTTACTGACAGTTAGAGTTTATCTTGGTAGGAGTATGAGCTCATGAAATGAGATGGCTGAAGGAATAACTAATGAAAGCTTTGTGATAAAACTTCTGTCTAAACTATGTCAGCTCTGACTGAAAATTATAGTCAGAGGATTGTTTGACAGTCTAGGGTGAATGTGCAGGTGACCTGAGTCCAGCTTGTTGTAGAGATGCATCTTCAATGTAAAATCTACTAACTCATTTTTCATCAGTTAATGTCAGCATGGAAAGCCACAAATGGTGATGTGGCATGTAGTGAGCTACACTCTTACCCCTCAGGTGGCTTCTCTGATTTAGAGATGGGACATTTACTGAGATAATATTGCCATTACTTTCTGTTTTTCTTTTTTGTAGATAAATTATTCCAATCAGATGTATGTACACAGCTGTGCTTTGTGTGTTCAAGCAGCAACACAGACTCCAGTTCTCACAGGAACTGTCCCAACCACTCAGCTGGGACTACATTATCAATACAGGCATCATAATATTTAGGTGGACCTCCTATGCAAATATCATGGGGAATCCACCTGCATGACTGTCTTATGGCTCTACCAAATGATCACCTTTGAATAAAGTGACATCCCAGTCCCTGGGATTTACAGTGCTTTACACCCATCTTTGCTTTTCATGTGACACCAGTAGCTTCTGTTCAATCCCAAATCATTAGTTAGGCACTTAACTCAACCTACTTCCTTCTTATGCCAATGATAACATCCTGCTTTGTATAAAATTGTCCCCATTTCTGCTGTAAAGCATTATTTCCATTGAAGAATGACAAACTCCATGTTTTGGGCAGGGTTGCAAATGAGGCAGGATGTGGTCAAGGTGCAGAAGGTAGGAAGGGGATGCGTGCCCATTTTGCTCTGGGCAGTCAGGAGAGAAGATGGGAATCGGGGAAGTCAGAGCTTTAGTCTTGGTGCCGATGACAATTTTCTGTGTAACCTTTAGTAAGCTCTTTCATGTTTCCATCTAAATTTTCCCAAACCTAAAACTGAGCTCAAAATCATCACTTCTCTAACACCTCCCCCTCCCTACACATACACAGAGTTGTGAGAAGGTTTAATGTTTATCTCAGGAGGTTTGAACAGTACCATACTACCAGGGGATGTGTATGGGCATTCAGACTCCAGAATAAGCTTTATAAAATCACCAATAAAGTGGCATTTATATTAATCATAAATTTGGGGTTGGAACAGAATACATGGTTAACAAACCTGCAAAGCAAGCTTTGTTTCATTGGCTTGAGTTGCTTTATATTTCTGTTTGTGTACTTGGAAGTGATGTTCAGTCTTTTTACGTGAGTCACAGAACTGGAAGAACAAAAATATTTGATGGTAACATATAGCAGCGAAACAATTACTCTTTTCATTCTGACAAGCACGATAACCAGAATAGCAAGCTAGAGCTAGAGGTCTAGGCTGGTAGTTTCTATCCATGTATGAGGGATTTTAGATCTGCCTGCAAACAGAACTGAAATGTCATAACAGTAAAAAAAAAAAAAACAAACAAAACAAAACAAACAAAAAAACCCCCCAGCACTAGATCAAACAATAAAATAAAGCATGCCTGTTAGGATACAACTATTTACACTTGCGATGGCTCTACTGGTCAATGAATCCATGCAGTACTCTCACACAGTGCAGCTTTGTCTAGCAGCTTTCTGTACCTTTATCCAGAGGAGTCTCCTTTCCACCCTGCTTGCTGCATTGCACCACTGATTTAGTGAAGACATCATCCTCATAAGGATGCTCTTCTAACTCACCTCTGAAATCCACTTGCTTTTCTCCTCTGACAATTAGGCTTAAATGTGCTGCAGCAAAGTACTCATCCTTAGCAGTCGTATGGCTTTTTAAGTGATAAACTGCATTAGCAAATTCCTTATTAGATAATCTATCAAATGAGGTCATACATAATTTTAGCAGTCTCATCTTGATTTATAGCATGATCGCAGCAAATTATGCATACACAAACCAGCATGCTGGCTGTCAAAGTCAGGTATTTTTACTCTGCTAAAAAAGCTATTTCCAGGCCAGCCTAGTGGCCTACTGATAGCACTCTGCATCACCATTGCATGCAGAGTTTGCATGACAGCACTCAAGCTCATCCCTCACCTTTTACTTGGACTGATAAGAGTTCAAGGCAGTAGTCTAAATCTTTGCTTAGAATCATAGAATCAGTCAGAGTTGGAAGGGATCACTAGGATCACCTAGTTCCAACCCCCTTGCCACGAGCAGGGACACCTCACACTAGATCAGGCTGTCTAGAGCCTCATCCAGCCTGGTCTTAAACGCCTCCAGGGATTCATACCTCCTAACAGTAACCCTTAATGGTGATTATTCTGATAGATATTCCACACTCCTCTTAAGTAGTGGCATAGGCTTGCTGAAAGGGTAAGTTTAGGTATTGGAAAACTGGGTCTGTGGATCTGCTACCTGCCTCCCTTCTGTGTTTCCCAGGGAATGAAAAGCTAGCTGGAGTGAATCATCAGGTAGCGTGGTGCAGGCTGTAACAGAGTCTGCTTCCCAGTCCACGCCATACAGGTTAGTAGAGGTTTGGTCATCTGCAGGCACAGGAGGCGGCAATGCTCCATCTCCTACTGCCATTTGCCTTGGGAAGCCATGCCACCTGCCTTACTATAAGCAGAAATGATGAAATTTAGGGAAAATGGGAGGAAGCTTCAGAAACAAACACCGTTTCTAACTGCACTTTGCTGCTGCTGTTGCACCGCTGCTCACTGCACACAGCTTCTGGCCCTGTCGCTGCAAGTAAACTGCTCCTGGGATCCAGACATTATTCCTATCCCTCAGCTTCCTAAGTCTGCAAGCAGCATTTCATGCCTAGAGATTTATCTGTAACTGCCATAGGGGGGAGCTGCAATAAATTATCTAGTCTTGCCTTTCTCTTCACCTGTTCTCACCTCACAATGGTATTTCTAGGGCTTGAGCTGTGTGAAGTGGTGAGAATACGTGTCATCTGCATGTCTCTGAGTAAGTTATGTCTCTCTCACTGACCTTAGGGCCAATCCCTGTCCACAGAGGACAAAGCAGAACAGAACAAGATGTGTTTCCTTGCCTTCCAGGAATCTGGCCTTAAATTGTAAAATAAGAGCTAAATTAAATCTGCATAAAGATTTCCTCAGGAGGTAAAAGATCATAGAGGCCTAACTATTGCTGCATGAAAACTTCTTGAAATGCTTAATATGAAGGCCTCCATTTTGTCTTTGCAAGGATATTCCTGGAGTGAGACACTGGAAGAAATCAAAGTCATTTACCAAAATGAGTAAGCAAAGGGCATGTTTGCAGCAGATGCAGCTGTTTTGCACACTCTGTGGTAACGTTGCCTAATCCTTCTGAATGAGTTTTACATGCATATATATACATATGTGTGTGTATGCACATCTGTCATGAGTAAGATCTCTTGTATCCTCAGATGACAAGCTGTATGTGAAAGATTACAACAAGGGTTGGGGAAAGAAATTCACGACCCAGGCTAAGAGTATAGGACTTCCTCCGAAATAGCATGGCCGCCCATAAAATAGCAACTCTTCCCCATGCCAGTACTGCTGCTGGTCGGGGGTCCCTCTTTCTTCTCTCCTATCCTCTCCTTTCAGCCCTGCCAGAGGTGGCTGAAGATGCAGCAGAAAGGATGACATGCAGGCGGCTTTGTCTCTTTGGGGCATAAATATGAGGTGAAAATTGAGTGAGCAAAGGGACGTGTGGGTTGTGTCAACCCTGCAGTGGGGCCGTGCCACAGGACAGAGGGGAGGGGGAGCAGGTCGGTCTGACGAGCTCGCTGCAAAAAGGTTGACCTGCCCTCATGTGTGCTGCGAGGGGCAGGGGACACTGCAGATGTCCCTGCAGACCCTGCAGCACCGCCACGCAAATGGCAGCCTCTCACCTGGCTCTGCGCTGCACGGGTGTATTCCTCAGAGGCCACTGAGCCGCGCTGTCCGAAACTGTAGGTGGAAGCGGGTCAGAAAGTCTCCGTCGGAGCAGAGGGCATTGGGCTCCCCACGAGTTCTGCCTGGCATGGTCCCTGCTCCAGCCTCCCAACGGGAGCCCTCGGTTGGGCAGGGGTGGGGACACAGCCCCGTCTCCCCGTTTCACCTCTGTAGGGGCCCCTGGGGAAGCAGCTCTACCACCTCCTGGGCTCTGTGGGGTGATGGGGGCCCCCCAGTAGTGAGCAGCCCGGAACTGGCCGCTCCTCCTCTAGACCTGCCTCTGCAGAGGTGTTTGCAGCCATTGGCACGGGCACTGCAGAGCTGGTTGCCTGGCAGCACGAATGCGTCCTCTTCCCTATGACAAACATCATCTCCATCGACCCAGACCACCTCCCGTTTCAAATGTCTGCTCAAGCTGCAGAGCCCAGCAAGGGAAAACACGGCTCGCCGAAATGAGCCGAACAAGCCCCGGTTCATCATCTGGGTGATGCAGGGACCCCTGCAATAAGGGACTGCCCCGAGGGGGAATTCATCCAGCACGGAAAACAAAATGCCGCTGTGCTCCACAATTCAGCCCGGATTAGCGCAAAGAGAACAAGCCCCCTTAAAGAAACACATGCTCATTAGAGTGCATGAATATTTAGCTTTCTGCAAAACTGTCAGAGGAAAAGTTATTGTGAAGCCAAGCCCAAGGTCTGCTGCCTTTTTGCATCTGGGTCTTCTGTCCTACTGAAAACACACTAATGTGTTGTATGTGCCATAAGAAGGCAAAGCATTGTATCCGAGAGCATGGAGTTGCTCTGGGTCTCTGCAGCTTATAAAATCTGTGCAGCATTTTTTCTCTGCTCCCAGCTTGGCATTCAGCATCCGAGCATGCTGCTGCATCCAGCTGCTGGGCTGTATTAACTCAAGTGCTGAATACTACAGTGATCACAGAATTATGAATTTGAGAGGTATAAGAATTACCAACTTCAGAGATACTCATCCTTCCTGAAACAAAGAAACCCACTATGAGTCAGACACAGTACCCGCCAGCCACCTGCTGAAAAGAACTGTCTTCTGTAGAGAGAGGACAGGAGGATGCCTGATGGGTGCAGCAAGGGTGAGGGCACAGGCTGGGAATGGAAGGGAACAGCTAACTACATGCAGCCACGGAGCAGCTGTGGTTGGTATACCACAGTGCCAGTGCCACACAGAGAGCACACAGGAGAAGGAGATACTGGACTCTGCCCAGGGAGCTGTGGTGTACTGCAAGGATGTGGATTTGGTCTGCTTGGGCTCCTGCAGAAGCTGGGTTTGACGGGAGTGTGAAGGTGCCCAGCTGCACAGAGTTTCACATCACCACAGCTGACCACTGCATTGCAAGGTAGAGTGGGTACCTCTATGCTAGGGTGCAGTTACGTGTAGAGACATACTATTATGAAAGCCTCTCTTCCTGTCTGCAGGAAGGCTGAAATCAGTGTGGCCTATCACTTCTTTTCTCGGTCTACTTTGAAACAAGATTTGTCCCAAGGAGGCTCAAGTTATGTGAAAGTAGGCACATGAGGTGCAGAGGCAGCTCTCTTCTGACTGTGACTGCTTGGCATGATGTAGGCATGCAATTCTCAACCATTAAGGAGCTGCAGCTTCATCCTCTAATATCAGAATCATCCCTCCCCACCTAGAGCAGCAGCAATGGCTCGAAAGCTGGGACAAAAGGCAAGGGGCAAAGACCAGTTGCAGGGAGGTGCACAGCAGAGGAACAGAGCAGCTGGGCTCTTGTCAGGTGAAGAAGGCTATCTCTGGCGGGCACCATACAAGAGGAGCTCATGGTGCAGCAGGCAGGGGTATAGCTGTCCAGGTTGGGAGGAGGGTGGGGAAAAAAGGGCTGTTATTTGATTGCTAGCCCTGGCTCTATTAGCAAATGCTAGGACAAGCTGTCGCTGGTGTGGAAGGTAGCAGATGGCCAGATTGTGAAATTCTCCCCTTGCAAGAGAAAAAATATATACTGTTTTTAACATTTCTGCCTCAGATACTACCAAGATAAGATATACTGTATAGAGGCACTTTGTGCCAGAAATGTGCTCTAGTGATAATCAGGAGAAAACTGTGCTTGAAAGTGACATTTAAAAAACAATTATTATGGCTCATTGCTGTTAGTCATACATCCCAAAAGCTGATCTGGCTAACAGAGCTTTCCAAAGCATCTTCTGCTCGACATATCATCTGGAAATTATGCCTTCATTGTGTCTCACTAGGACACTCTCTTTGTACACACACCAATTTTCCCTCTTCTTGGGACAAAGTAATTCTCTCCATCCTTTGATTTTTCTCATGCTGCTGCAGCCGGTTTCATGCTGATTCTTGTCTCAGCCATTTGTTGGAGAGCACAGGCCTTACTTTCCCAGACAGCTACGAAGCTTCACCATCTCATCTCTCCTTCTGCGGAGCCACAGGCAACATAACCGCTGCAAAGGTCCAAGGTGCCCTGTAACAGCTCAGTGCTCTACAAAATTCCAGGCCTGTAGGCAGATACGCCAGAGCTCCTTCACATCACACTAATATCAGATGCTTGAAACTTTATATTGAAAGTGCAGGGTCCTTACTGGTGAGTCGTTATGGCAGGTGCATTTTGTTAGCTCAAGCTCTGATCTGACAACAGGGGAGAGGGCGGTGCCTCTCTTAGCTGGGTCAGATTTTCAGAGAAAACCCTGGTAAGGACTTAAGTGGGAAGAAAACTTTGACTAACCTGTAAATCTGCTTATTATCAGTTAAGTGCAAAACTCAGGACAAGGATCAGCTTGAGCTGGCACTAAGTGAATGATCTGCAAGTTTTGTCTTCTAAAATATTAGGAGCTGTTAAATCTTCTTTAAAATCAGCCTTCCCCTTACTGTCCATCTTCAGGAGACCTTTATTCATACAGTAGATATTTATACTTCAAAAGGCTGTCCTCCTTGCCCTCCTCTTACCTTCTTCACCCTAGCTGGCTCAGAAGTCTCCTAAAAATCTCACAGCAGTGACATACTAGCCCATCTCTCTCAAATCCTACTGATTTTGTGTATCTCAGCCTCTAATTAAATTTCCCTATCTGCTCCTTCGAAAACCTCTGTAGTGTTAGTTTGCTTCAGATGCCATCTTTCCAATTCCTCCTGCCTATACTCCCCCAGTCATCCATTCTTTCTGCTCATTTTACCTTGTTCTTGGATGGTTCAATTTTGGTTTTCCTTCATGCACCTCTGATGCCTCAACCCATCTCCCATCTCCTATTAGTGAAACATTTCCCCTCTTATTCTGTCAGTTCTACCTTAAATCATTACCTTTTTTTTTTTTTTTTTTTTTTCCTTGTTAGCACTAACAGTCCACACACACTCATGCAGAGTCACCTGAGCTGTTTTCCCATGAGATTTTCCTGGAGTGTTTTGCCAGGAATTTGCAGTTCCGCAGTGCACACTCCACAGGTATAAATGCATAAGGGTCTTTTGAAGAGCAGCAGTTGCTGGTAAGTAAACCATTCATTACTGATCCTGTTGCTTACATGATACATGGAAAACTCTCAACTCCCTCTGGCTGGATTGCAAGAGGAGTGTTTTCTATGCTGATACGAAAGCACACCTTGAACACTCCAGATAGGTAGATACATTAAAATGTATGATATTTAAACTTACAGTGGCTTAAATTTCCTATAAGCAGCAAAGCCATTCAAGGAACGCAACTAAGAAACAGGCCATTAGAAGAAGCTTTGGGTCTCCCTTCTCTGTATTGCCTTGCAGCACCACGTCATCACTGGCTGCATTCAGATTGCCTTTAACATCTTCACATTCCTGCATGTGACAAACAATAGAGATGCACTCCCATACAGCAGAGGAAATACAGCAGCAAGTGTCTCATGTCCATTTCTCAACTGTCATCAAATAGCTCTTATTCATGGCATAGCACAAGTGTCAGCCAACTGGCAAAGGCAGCCTATATTAAAAATGTTGGGGATTATTCATGTCAACAGACACAAGGGAGCTTTTTTCAGTCAGTGGATCTGCACTAGCAGTGGTATGAAAATGCAGCAGGTTCTCTAGAGTAGTGTCAAATCTGAATAACTTTAGAAGGGAGGCCAAGAGCTGGCAGTCACTTCCAAGTACAATTTAAAAAAAATGATCCAGCACAATTAGATGGGAGCTTAGGTGAAAGGTTTAACTGTGGAAAGATAGAAAAGGCTATACTGTAAGGATGTTATGTAGAAAGACAAAGATGATTTTTTTTTTTTAAAGTGCTCGGATTGAAGATGATCTGCAGATTGTAAACTGGTATGGACTTCTCAGGTTTGATTACACAATTAGCTGATAGGTCTTTGGCCTGTTTGATTGCAGGCATTTACTGCACTATTGAATATGATTTCCATTGGCCATGTGATTTCTCTTTTATGGACCAGGTGCGATTTAGAAATTAATTAATTATTTCTCCTTTTAAAAGATTTTTTTTTTTAAATCCCTGTTTAACTGAAAATACCTTGTATTAAATTTGTGAGAATATCAATCAAAGAGAAATAAAAATATGGACACAAGCAGTAAAATTGCTTACCTTAAAAACATCAGGTGAAGGCAGAAAATTATGGAGGTTTCAGATATTTAATTGTTAAAGGCAATTCCCTGACTTACTATTTCAGCCCCACTGCATTTGCAGAAGTCTTCTATTCTGCCATCTTGCATTTTCTAATTGTTGCTGTTGAAACATATGGCCTGCATCTTGATTATTTTTTTTTGCTGGTCTCATTCTCAACTTGGTGATGTTATGCAGGTATGAAATCAGGAGCAATTTACATGGAAAATAAAAAAATTAAGGCCCATGCAAACTATCAAGAATAAGGTGACCTGGCCTGCTCTGACACAGATCTATGTTCCACTTATGCTTTGGAAAACTTTGGATACTTTATTTTCGTCAAAACCTAGTTTCTGTACAAATGTGTGATGCAGCAGAAATCCAACTAGCAAAAACTCTGAGATGTATTCCATGGCATCTCCATGACAACATACAGATGCACAGTTTGCTATATGCATTGCTATCAGGAGGCTAACTGCTGCTAGATTTTTCTTGTGTTGAGCTGAAAGACAGGCCAACCAACAGCATAGCTTGCTGCAGAGGATGTTGCTGGAATTTGCATGTGGAAACCAAAATTTGCAATTCATGCAGGATAAATCAGAGGCAAAAGGAGCAGCCCTACTGAAGAGGTGAGACTTGCATTACAGTTTTCCTTGCTGAGGCTGGGAAAGGAACAGGTACTGGCTGGTCTCAACCTAGTCTGTAAGGCCACACAAAGGACTTCTACAAAGTTATCGATGTCTTCCTGAAAGGGTGTTAGTGTGACTTACCAGCAAAGTGAGATAAGAAAGGAAGGTAATTTGAGTTAATGAGTTATCCTGAGAGGTTGTTTTTTTACTTGCACATGTAGAAGGAAAGGAAGAGTCATCCTGTCCTCTTTTCCCAGTGAAGCACTCCGAATTTTGTGGCATGAGGTTCACTCTCCATTCCCTGACAGCACACAGGAAAGCAAGGTCAGCAGGCCAGGCCAGTGGCCATGCAGCAAAGGCTCCTCTCAGGTGGATGATCCACTCAGACTAGGACCAAGAAAAGGAACCTGCCACTCACCATGCCTGTGTGCATTAAGTTATCTCCCCTTTTGCAATGCCCAGTGTTTATTGCACTGGATCTAATTACTCTGTAAGTTTCATGTTAAACCAAACAATAAAATCTGCCATGTCATTTACTTGCTTCCTGGAGTAGTTGGGAGCAGGACCTTGGGTCAATGAGCAGTCCTGTGGGTTCAGGAGGCTGTCTCTTTCCTTCAGGCTACTCTGCAGAGGAGCTGACCTTGTACAGCTGCAGACATTGTGCCAGGTCTGCCTTAGGCACTGGTGGCTGCAGCACACCAGCTTCCAGATAGGCGCTGAAGTTTTAGAATGGTAGTGAGGATGCATCATCTGGAATGGCTGAAAAGTGACAGAGTCATCAAATTCCCCCAATTTGGCTTTCTTCCTAACCTGTCTTTTCTTCAGCTCCTTCCTCCAGCACCATCGCAGTTTACATCACTTCACTGAAGGATGAGCAGCATCGCCTTTGCGGCAGTGTCCGGGCGTGCACACGGCCGCTCCTGCAAAGCAGCTGAAGTGCTGTAATTTCATACTCCAGCTGACAGTGCAGGAACTTGTTCATCTGCCCATGCCCTAGCGTAGACATGGTCCTGGCTGCCACAGGCACTCTTAGCGCAGTCAGTGGAGCTGAGTTACTGTCTGCAGTGGTCAGGAAATATTCCTACTATATACAGGGCTGTGTCTGCAACCGTTTAATTAAAGTTGGCCTCTTTAAAATTGTTCTGACTTCTACACTGGGGAAGTCATCTTCTGCGCTCCTACACCCCTCTGAATAAGGCACTATAGGCACCTTAGCTCCACTCTCTGCTGCTCAGTGTTGCTTTCTGAAAAACAAGAGATAACAATATTGACCTTCTTGGCAGAGCACTTTCTCACTTTTTTTTTTTTTTTTTTTTTTTTTTTTTTTTTTTTTTTTTTTAATGAGTGGTGCTACATAAAATACAATTGTTAGGTTTTGTCCGGCTATAAAAAGTCCTCAGCTTAACAGTGGGGCATGGCATCTTATCAGCCATAAAAAAAAAAACCGACTTAGCATTTAGGGATAGACCTTTGTTCTGCTTAGTGACTTATAATCTTTGGAGTAGTGCAGACTGGGTTTGTGGGGAGGTTTTGCTGCTCTGTGTGTGCGTAGGTATTGCATACATATGGTTGACTTTGCTTCTAATAGGGCCAAAGATCACTTAGTTTAGCTTAACGTACAGGTGTAAGTTGGCGTCAACCAAGTGACTGGCCTGTGATCTGCCATTCAGCATGTGTCCTCTGAAATACATGGGAAAGTAGTTTTCCCACAGACAAGAAATGAAGCAAAAAGGACAAAAAGAAGGTCTATGATCTCCAAGAACTAATCTGCTTTTCTTTCAGCCTGCACTTCATGAGCATTGTATGCTGATAGCCAGAGCTTGTTCATTCCTTTACCATAACGCCTCTGTGCAGCCTCTGAAGAAGAAAAGAAATTTCTTTTTAGTCAATAGATAAGTTGTCCAGCCTGGACAGCATGGTGCAAGGGTGGCAGCATTGAGTACCCAAATCCGTCATCTGGGCATGATGGAACCCAGGGGTCTTGGGTAGGTTCCTATTTAGTAACATTTCACTGCAGTGCCTAGCTATACATGTCAGGAAGATGTAGACAAACAAAAAGCCACCACAGATAACACTAGTTCAAAGACCAGATACCAGTAGGAGCTTCAAAGTCATGGCCTAGTACCTCACGTTCTGAAAAGCAGTGTCTGGAAATGACAGCAGGGCTTACAAAGTTTGGGGAGTCCCTGGGGCTGAGCCAGATGATACTGTAGCCTTAGCTCTCCAGAGGCATCTTGGGAAGTGGCAGTAGTGGTGGAACTGCATTTACAACTATGATGATTGAATTTAGAACACTTCAGAAAGAGTTCAGTATGTTCTGCAGGCTTAGGCTGATGTTCCTGATGGGTGCCCACCCATCCAGGTGGGAAAAGAATAATGACATTATTTTGATTACAGTTAACTGAAACAATTGGAACTGGACAGTCTCCCCATAAGGGTTTTCAGGATCTGAACACATGATTTGGTGATTTGGCTAGGGGGTAATCTACCCATCAAAGTAGAGATCAACTTGAAGGCAGCAATTTCCATGGCAGGTAGAAGGGAAACAAAGTGAACAGAGAGCCAAGGCAGCTCAGGTGTAGCTGGAGGAGCCCACAGCAGTGTGACCATAAAGTAAAGAGAGTGGAACATCTTTATGAGGGAAGGCTGAGGGAGGAGGGTCTCTTTAGCTTGGAGAAGAGGAGAATGCGAGGTGACCTCATTAATGTTTATAAACATGTGAGGGGCAAATGTCAGGAGGATGGAGCCAGGCTCTTATCAGAGATGCCAAATGACAGGACAAGAGGCAATGGGTGCAGGCTGGAGTGTAAAAGGTTTCATGTGAACATAAAGAAAAACTTTTTCACTGTGAGGGTGACAAAACACTGGAATAGGCTGCCCAGAGAGGTTGTGGCATTTCGTTCTCTGGAGACATTCAAGTCTTGCCTGGACACATTTCTGTGTGACCTACTCTAGGTGATCCTGCCCTGGCAGGCTGGTTGGACTAGATGATCTTTCAAAGTACTTTCCAAGCCCTGATGTTCTGTGATTCTGTGAAAAGCCCAGGGAGGGATTTTGAGCACAATGCTTTCAAGCAAAAGACACTTGAAAATGCAAATAAAACTCCTAGCTCCTTGATTGGCTTTTGTTTTAGAAGTTCAAGGACAAAGAGCTTTGTGCATTGGTGTTAATCAAGGGCACCGATGTAAGGAATTACCTGACGCCATCAGTTTCTCATCCCAATGGAACCAACCCAATACAAATCTTTGATCAGGTCTGTGTAATTGATATGGAATGAAAAGATTAATGGTCCATATATATTTCTTAAGAAAAAGTTCTTATTTTAGAGATTTTGGTAATAAGTATTTGCAAGAGTTGAAGGCAGTGAAGAGATGGGTAGGCTGTTATTCTCCAATCAATTCCATTTTTAAGCCTTACTTAAAGAATGCTAATTTTAAGCGAGATATTCTCCTGATCATTTCTACAATTGCGGGGATGTAAATTCGTATTCATAATGAGTGTCTTTTTTTTTTTTTAATGTTTGATTGCAATAATCTGAGTTGTGCTATTTAATATCAAGGATGGAGCTGGTATCTATTTTTTGATAACTGCTTTGCATGGCATACTTCATATGGTTGAAATTTTTGGAGAATGGCTTTAGAAGACATGACGCTTCGGTAGGACAGTTCTGGTGGCTGGAAAAGACTCCTCCTGCAGACAGCACTGGAAGGCCACACAGCTAAAAGGCATAAATTCTGAATTCTTTGTATTTCGTCATAATAATATTTCACTGCATTGTTCTAATATTGCCTCTTTGGACACATACATTGAATACAATGTGCTCATTTTACCTGTCTTCTCTTTTTAGCTTTCACTTTATCCTGTTGCCAGAGCTGGCAGGTCTTATTCTGGTTCTCAGTCTTCCTTTCCAGTTGTACCTTCTCTATCCTGAAAACAACCTTGTGGCAGTTTGAGCTAGATTTCTAGCTCAGACATAAAAAAAGTTTGGAACAGAGAAACTTAGAAGTGGAAGCTCTGAGTGGAGAAGTGAACATTCCAGGGATAGGCCATAAAATGGCAGCAATGGGTAAGTTAATATAACTTCATTGGAGCATCAAGAGCTTTATGTCTAGAAGCACACCCTGTACCTTCCCCCTTGCTGCTTCTGCTGCACCCGCTGCTATCTTCCCCTGCCACTCTGTTTTGGCTGCTGCTGTTTTGCTGCTTCGCTGCTGCTTGACCCCTTCCCCATCTTCCTTAAGGTTATCATATTTCTGTAGTAGTTTATTCTTCTTATACTATTATATTTAGTTTAAATTATACAAAAATACAATATCTTTTTTTTTTCTCTGACTTTCCAAAATTCTGAGTCGCAGTGAATTTACTTTACTGGGGGAGGGATCTCTTCTAACCCATCACAAACTTTCTTCAGCCTTGCAAGGTACATTTGATTGGCTTCCTATCCAAGTTTAAAACCCCACAGTCCTTGGGAAAAAAAAATATAACTTGAGTTCTTGGGACTGTACATGTGAAAATCCTGGCAAAAGTTTTGGAGGGCTTTTGACCAATTGAATTCAAAAATCCTTAAAACCGTGTAGCTTTTGTATGGCAATTATATGCACTGAGAGTCAAAGGGAACATGTAAGAAAAGCAATTTGCTTCTATGTGAAATATGAATAATCATAGAATCATAGAATGGTAAGGTTAGAAGGAGACCTCAAGGATCATCTAGTTCCAACCCCCTGCCATAGGCAGGGACACCTCCCATTAGCACAGGTTACTCAAGGCCTCATCCAACCTGGCCTTGAGCACCTCCAGGGAGGGAGCAGGCACAACTTCCCTGGGCAACCTGTTCCAGTGCCTCACCATCCTCACTGGAAAGAACTTCCTTCTGACATCTAGTCTAAATCTTCCCTCTGTCAGTTTAAACATCACGAGTACCATTACAGAATGGGGAAGAAGACAAAAAGCAGATATTGGAGATATCTGCAGATATTGTTCATAACAGAAATCTTTTTACATATTCCACATGGTGATATGTAAATATTTCAGTTGAGCAGAATTTCAGGTCAATAATAGTTTTCTTAAGATTTATAAAAAGATCAAGAAACAGATTTGCAAGAAAGCATCTGAGTTTAGTGCAGATGAGATGCAATACTGTCCCTTGTGATGTCTTCACACATCCTGAGCTGAAAGTTACAGGCAGACATGCGTCACAGGGAATTACAGGGCAGCTGTATACCTATTATCCACTACAGTGGTTTATTGTTAATTATTATTATTCAGATACTATGCTGGCTGTAGTTTGTAGATACTGAAAGGTTTTTAAGAGAGACATGGTCAGAATTTTTCAGTATAGGAACAGGAGCCAAATATTTCACCTCTACAAGAGACTTGCATCATGTGTTCGGAAAATGTATCTACTCCCTCTGCATTCTCTCTGTAATAAGGGCTAGGATTTGTGCTGCATGGGATGGTTTGGGATTATTTTTTCTCTTGTACACATAAAACTGTTTCGAAGGTGGAAAAGTCCAAGTCTTATTTCACAGCTGCCTTGGAATCATAGTTCAAATGGAGAAGACCCCATCTCTCCTCAGAAGGGGACAAACAGCTTGGAACTCAACAAGTATTCTAGCCAGCTAGAACAAATACAGTTTTGCAATCCATTGATTTCCATTTACAACACCAAGTTATATTTGATTTATTTTTTAATATCTTTGTGCACAACACCAACTTCCTTTTTGTTGTTGTTGTTGGTTTGGTTTAGTTGGTTGGTTTTGTGTTGTTGGGGTTTTTCTTAATGAGATGTCACTGGTACGTGGTCCCCATTAGCGTAGAGATATTTTGGATAACTTAAGACAAAGGATCAGCAGGCAAACAAAAAATAATACCATTGAGGACATTGATGATGGAGCCCAACCTTGTTTTCTTCCGGTATCTGAGGGGGGCCTCCGGGAAGGCTGGGGAGGGACTATTGACAGGGTCTTGCGGTGGCAGGATGGGGGGCAGTGGGTTTGGACTGGCAGAGGGGAGATTTGGACTGGATGTTGGGAGGAAGTTCTTTCCGGTGAGGGTGGTGAGACACTGGAGCAGGTTGCCCAGGGAGGTTGTGGCTGCTCCCTCTCTGGAGGCGTTCAAGGCCAGGTTGGCCTTGGGTGACCTGCCTATGGCGGGGGGTTGGAGCTGGATGATCTTTGAGGTCCCTTCCAACCTTGCCATTCTATGATTCTATGATTCTATGATTCTCCTTGAGAGAGTTCAGGATTTCTGAGCATATTGGACTATTATATAGCTGCATGGACTATGTAGGGGGGAGGTCTCACATATGTGAAGTTTGGCCCAGAATAAAATATCTGGATCCTAGGTGTTGCTTAATGAACCTTCCATCTTCTGTTCACCAGGTGTATGAGTCACTAGGAGAGGCAAGTATGCCTGAGGAGGGACAGAGAAGGAATAGCTACTGTAAAGAGGAGCCATGCACTGGCGCCCTCTAAACTATTGCAAGATGTAAGGTTGTTACTGATAATAGAAAACACACACAATGCCTAGGGATTGCAAAGAGAATTTGACCTATCAATCATTAAATATGGAGAAAATTGATTTGTCATTGCTCACACCAACTGGTCCTTATGGGTAAATGGAAGATGAGGCTGTCAGACTGTCAGCTTCTACGAGCTCTAACTTCTCCCTGAAAGGGAGATGGCCATTTTGCCAACAGTGGTCCCAGCTTTTTCAGTTACAGCCAGTCAAGTCCAATGACATCAAATATTAATCTGGCACAGAACTTGGGCTGTCCGAGTACATTTTATAACCCACAGCATATCAAATCCCTTGGATCTGATGACAATTGCTCCTTTGTTGTCACATCAGTCAGTCACTTTAACCTAGATTCTCAGTCAATTCAAAGGAAAGAAAATGGTGTTTCAGAGAACCGACTGCTGCAAAAGTACTTTTAAAAAATGAATAGAGGGAAGGCAGGGCTGAAAATCATCACAAAAGATCCCACCATAAAAACAGGAGAATGTGCAAGGAACCTTAGATGACCTTGTAGCAAGAGATTGTGTCACTGTTTTGTGTATAGTTTCTCTGCAGAGGCAGACCTCAGGTCACTCTGAATCTAGTCCTTGGGCTCACAGTGCAGAGCCTCGAGCCTGACCTGTTTTGAGCAACAGCATTTCTGTCTGTGTAACAGAAATTGCCAGTACTATGAAAGCAAACAAACTTTGGAAATCAGATTTCCCAGGTGGAACATGAAAAGGCAGGTCCTAGGGACTGGTCTCTTTCAGTTCTTGTTGCCTGACTACAGCCCCCTGTAATCTGGCAGGCAGATTCCACCTTCAGAGGAACTCTGTGTCAGCCAGCTCCTGCCTACGTGTTTTCTAGCATCCAGAACTGGCATAATGCTTTGATCCCCTTCTGATTTTCCCTACTGAATGTGCAAGGGAAAAACAGCTCTTAGGATGGTTAGCAGGGGGTTGAGCATACAAGCATAGCACATTAACAAAACCACTCCAGTTAGCTTGGGGAGGAAAAAAAAATGACAAAAATGAGAAGAATTTTGCTCTTCTCTGCACAAGACTAGAGCCAGTGAGAGAAAATTATAACTTGACCCTAAATTATTCAAAGGAAGCAAAGAATAAAATATAGGCTAAAGAATTATTCTTCCTAATAACTTGAGCCAAAAGTCAAAGCACATTAACATGAGGACTGGAAGATTCAGAGAAATAGCTGAAAGGAAATTGCATGCCTATAGTCTGGCAGGAAAATGTAGGAACTCACTTAATTTAGTAATATACCTGGCACGCCTGAAGAAAGGGGAGGTTTCTATGCTGTACTGGCACCACTCCTGACCTTATCATGTACAGAATAGATGGCTCAAGGAACAGATAAGGAATAAAAAGGGGCTTTAAAAAAATTCAGAGGCATTCTGACATGAATTTTTTTTCATAAGGTATTTCTGAGTGGACTGGATCGGGAGAAAGGATTGGAAGCCCAGTATGATCATTCTGGTTTGCAGGATTGCCTATTAAGGTGTTTAAGAGGAGGCTGGGTGAGGCACTTAGTGCCATGGCTTAGTTAATTAGAAGGGTTAGGCGATAGGGTGGACTCGATGATCCTAGAGATATTTTCCAACCTGGTTAATTCTGTGATTTTGTGATTAAATGATGCATAGAGGCACGAGCTACCCCAGCTATGGAAAGCAGTGTACTTCAGGGTGCTTTCTTTAAGAGATTAGTACACATGCTTTTGGGAGTCTCTCCAGTCCTTGGAAACCTCATGAGAACCTTTGATATTTCCAAAGTTGGGTACAAGTATCTGAGTCTAAGCTGACTTTTTGTTCTTAAAAAGTAAGAATATTTTTTTCAAAAGACCCAAACACATTGGCTTCAGGATGCGTCAGAGAACTCCTGATACCATGCAAAAGGCAGCTTCTGCAGTAATGAGGTGCAAAATCGAAAATGGATGGCAGAGTCTTAAAAGCAGGTACTGGCTGGGAGGCTTGGTACCCTTGTGTCTGCTCTAGCAAGTGTCTGAATACGTGTTGTGCACACACATGCATGGGCCATCCTAGCTGCTGGCTGCCTTTGGGGCAGCTTCAGCTGCCATGACAAAGACAAAATAAGCACAGGGATGGGAAGACCCTCTCAGTCCTTGGTATTTTCATTACAGGAGTTTGCAGCATAGTAGTCAATGCAGCAGTTATTCTGCAAATGTAGAGCTCTGGTCTAGTGCTGTCAGTCTCACACCCACTGTTCATGAACACCTACATTCCCTTTAAAAATAAAGTGGCAAGAGCTCTGAATACGAATGTGCGAAAGTTTTACTATTTAAAGGAATCTCTTGGAGAAACTATGTCAAATATATAGCTCTTTCTAAAATGCCAGTGGTACCCAGGATTACTCATCCCACAACCGCTGCTTTATGTGGTCAGCTGGTAGATGGATGAAGCTCACATTCCATGTGGGGCTACTCCTTCTCCCAGCTGCCTGCCTCCTGCCATGCCCCACTTTGCTACTACTTAGACAAAAGTATTTCCCCAAATTAGGAAAAGACTGTAAATCACATGGGTTCCATGAGTGATCAGAGGTAGTGGCCTGGGAGTGAGTGGCAAGAGGTGTGGGAGGCAAGCTCACTGCCTCTTAGGTATGCTCCAGAAGGGAGAAGGAGTCAGGGGGAGAGTGCTGTTGGTAAATACCACCCACTCCAGCCACACAGCCTTCTGAAGCTCTGCTGGCTTTAGACTAGTGCTGCTGTAGAATATCATGTTGTGAGGGTCATGGAGGTGCAGAGGGAGTGGAGGGAAGGCAGGAAGATGGAGAATGAAAGTGCAGGCAGTATGCCAGGTTGGCAGTGCCATGCTCAGAAGTTCAGGTGTACCCTGACCATCCCTCTGTTGTGTATATGTTGGACAGTTTTAGTTGGTATTTGCACAAGTCTCAACTTTCTGAAGAAGTGAGATGCCTTCCACTTGGGCATTACTGTTATCTAAGGGGAAAGCAGGGCATCTGAACAGGAATGAAGGCATTGATACCCTATAGCCCCTCTGCCAGGTAAGCTGATAGCATGAATGGGATATTCCTTCAGATGCAAGGCATTGAATATTTTTCCTATGACAATATTTCTTCTGACAATAGCCAGAGCTATTGTCAGAAGAACCATTAGCTCCTTACATCAAGACATTAAGCCAAATCCTGGCTCCAGTGAGGTCAGTCATAAAACTCAAATTGATTTCAGCAGCAACAGAAATTAGTCTCTTGGACAGTGTTCAAGAGAGAGGAGTTAGATGGCAGTTTGCTATCACCTAACAGTGTAAATTTAAGTTTGAGTCACTCAGGTTTTGGGATATATCAAAATTCAGCTGCAACCCATGGCAGTTAAGGCACTAAGAACCAAAGTGTTGGTAGCTACTGAAAGTGATTTCCACACTTTCCTGCAAATACAGATAACTACTTTAGGAACAGAGGGACATGGACATCCTGGCTCCCAGCTACGTATGACTGACAGTGTCTTGTCTACCCCACAGTACCTAGCACTAATACTGTGTTCATTTAATTACTCAGACAGAAATATTAAATGGTGTTTCAGTATTCTTTATTATGATGTATGCTTTCCAGTAACTGTCTTGCTTGTTCTCTGACAGTAGTGTGAGAAAAAGCCCTTCTCCTGGGTATCTCCTGCCTGTAAGAGTATATACTTCTTAGAAATTGTCATGGAATGCTAATAGGACTAAAACATATCCTGGCTTGCCCCACCCTTCTGCTGATGGGGGAAGCAAGGGCAGGAGCAAAACAAAGGCTTGGGCCATTACGTCCCCTCCCAAAGTGATAAACGGGTACCCACAGGTGTTTATGCACTTGTGAGTGTCTTGCCCAAATAAGGGTAAGCAAGCCCTGGCTTCACCTAGTATGGTCAGTTTGGCAAATGCCATTCTGATTGGTGAATCTCTGTGGCCAAAGGAGCCATTGCACTCGGGCAAGTAATGTAAATGGAGCTAAGTTGCAAGCAGTTGTGCTGCCTCTGCCTCACTGCTCTGCCTCAGTGTGTGCTGCTCTGCTCTGTGTTCTGCTCTGCTCAGACAACCTGCTCTGCCTCACTGCTCTCAGCTTGGACAACATGTTCTGCTCTGTCTTGTGCTTCAGACCAGCTTAGCCCTGATGTTTTGGGCTTGAACTACCTGGAAACTTAAGTGCCTCAAGTTTACCAGGAGAAGGCATTAGTGCCTCATGACTTGGTGAAAAGTGTCACCAGCATCGTGCTCTCCGCACATCTGCAAGACATCCTGCCTGCACCACTGCAAACCTCCATGCCAAGAGGAACCAGGATCAGATCAGAGATTGTCTGCCTCTTTCTCAGCACCCTGCTAGAGCCTGGGAAGATCTAGAAGCCTCTCAACAGCTATTGAGACACCGAGTGGTTCCAACACTGCCACAAAGAAGCCAGGGACTATCTCTGAATTCTATTCCACCGCTGTGAGTAGAAGAGACTTTCACTAGGGCTCCAGGCTGCCTATTTATAAGTGGAGCAGAGCCATTTTGTGGATAAACTTTTCAAATTTTCTGATTCTGCTAAATTAATAAATTGCCCATAAGCATCCTTGTGAAGATTTTCCTGACCGAATTAGAACCCAAATTTAACTGGTCTGTAGACAGTTTGTGGGCAGGGCTTTTTGGAAATAAAAAACTACATATTTCATAATTTTTGTCTCATTAATTGCCCCAACTAAGTCAGAAATAGATTTTGTTCTTTAGCATTTCTTGGTTTCTAGTTGCATATTCAGGTTGGTTTCAAGAAAATATGCAAACCTCTTTGAGTGCTCTTCAACATACTATTTTCCCCTTGCTTGAAAAGAAACACACATAGACTGTATTTTTTATTTCCTAGTTGCTTTCTATTTCTCTGTAATTTCTTGTTGTGATCACGTTTTAAGTGCAGTACTTTCAGATTCACTCCCTTTTGCACATGTACGAACTAAGTTACATTTTGTCTATCCCAGACCTAAATTTTACACTCATCATTAATCTGAGCTGTATGCTCTTAGACTGCGTAAGGAAATCTACAATTCATGTCTGCTATCCTGTGGTAATTCAAGTCTTAGATTTGTTATAATTGCCAACAGTAAATACTGTATCTATTTTTAGAGAATGACCCAATCTGCTTGTATTTCTTGATCTTTCTTCTCATTCCTTTGTTATGATATGCTTTCTGCCTCTTAATTGTTTCCATAAGAAACGGCCTTGGTCAAAGCTGTTGCAATGAATAACATCCATTTCAAGATGTCAGCATTCTGATCACAGCAGATAACCACAAGCTGGTTACTCCCGATGTACAGTAGCACCCCTTAAAGACAAGTAATAAGTTCTATAGTCTTGCTAAGTGAAAAAACAGTAAAGACCAAACACTGCAGACAAAAGGGATCTTGGTAAATGTGATCTCTGCCCTTTTAACTAATTATCATGATCTCATTTTTTATTTCTGCACTGCCATAAAATTTTACTTTTCTTTTAGTACAGCTGAATAGTATTAGGAACCAACTTCGCCTCTCTCTTGTGGGCTGTGTTTAAATTGCCTTTTGTCAACTTGTGGGGGGTCTCTTATGTTTTCAAAACTGAGGCTGCTCTGTTGAATCTAGGCCTCTTCATCAAGGCAGAGAGCTCTGCTGGTTCTGCTGCATTTCCACAGCACAAAGCTGGATGCACTTAAGTGAGAGGTGTGAAAGAGCATCCTGGAAGAGATGGAAGCTAAATATATTCTGCTACAAGATTTCTCCCATTCCTTTTTCCACCCCCAGATCCCAGGAACTACAATGGTTTGTGCAGGGTTTAACATATGCAGCTAATGGCAGAAGGAGGAGAATTCCCACAGATTAAGAGCTTTACCCCTGTACCAGCACAGTACACAGCCTAAAATGGTGCTGGGGTAGGTTTTGAGAGAAAACACTCATATTGTTGGTTCTGTGGAGAAATTCTAAACAATTATTTTTAGGAACAAATCCCTGGCTCTAAGGAGATCTTTCCCTTCAGCTTTGATACAGGTAGCTGGATAAGATTCCAGAGGAGAGCCATGAAGACGATCAGAGGGCTGGAGCACCTGCCCTATAGGGACAGGCTACCTGAGTTGGGGCCATTCAGCCTAGAGAAAAGCCGGCTCTGGGGAGACCTCATCATGATCCTCTAGTATCTGAAGGGGGCCTACAGGAAAGCCAGGGACTTTTTACAAGGACTTGTAGTGACAGAATGAGAAGGAATGGGTTGAAGCTTGAGGAGGGCAGGGTTTGACTAGATATTGGGAAGAAATTCTTTACAGTGAGGGTGGTGAGATACTGGAACAGGTTGCCCAGGGAGGGTGTAGATAGCCCCTTCAAAGACATGTTCAAGGCCAGGTTGGATCACAGAATCACAGAATGTCAGGGACTGGAAGGGACCTCAAAAGCTCATCCAGTCCAACCCCCCTACCAGAGTAGGATCTCCTATACCAGATCACACAGGAATGCGTCCAGGCGGGTTTGGAATATCTCCAGAGACGGAGACTCCACAACCCCCCTGGGCAGCCTGTTCCAGGGTTCTGTCACCCTCACACAGGAAAAAATTCCTCCTCCTGTTTAAATTGAACTTCCTATGCCTCAGCTTCCACCCATTGCCCCTTGTGCTGTCACTGGGCATCACCCAGCAGAGCCTGGCTCCACCCTCTTGGCACTCACTCTTTACATATTTATAAACATTGCTGAGGTCACCTCTCAGTCTCCTCTTCTCCAAGCAGCACAGCTCCAGCTCCCTCAGGCTCTCCTCATAAGAGAGATGTTCCATTGCCTTCATCATCTTTGTGGCTCTGTGCTGGACTCTCTCAAGCAGCTCCCTGTCCTTCTTGAACTGGGGGGCCCAGAACTGGACACAATACTCCAGATGTGGCTTCACCAGGGCAGAGTAGAGGGGCAGGAGAACCTCTCTTGACATACTAACCACGGCCCTTCTAATACATCCCAGAATGGCACTGGCCCTCCTGGATGAGGCCTTGAGCAATCTGGTCTAGTGGAGGGTGTCCTTGCCAGTCCCAGAGCAGTTGTAACTAGACGTTCTTTAAGGTCCCTTCCATTCTATGAAGCTAAGAATCCATGAAGATAGAGAAGGCCTGTGATTTCATTGAGACCCCCTGCACTTGGTATTTCCTTTTGCTTAACTCTAAGGGGCTTCCCAGTCTGTGAAGTTAATTCTGTTTCAAACCACCCTCTGACACCTAGCTATCTATATGCATTGCACAGCTTGCAAGTGTTAAGTGCTGTGGCTAGGTGCCTGATGCCATGCTTTCCATCTCTTATGAGAGCATTGCCTTATCTGTGTTTATGGAGTCCAACCCCATAAAAGCACAAGAGAGCAAACGAGTTTCCTCTCATTTGCCCTCGATTTTATGCTTATATAATTCCACTAATTTTATTTGCATGAGAACAGAAACAGATCCCTATTCTCCTGGTAGACATTATTTTACAGGGCTGTTGTCCAAACCAAGAGGCTGAGCAGCAGTTTACTTCAGATGCACAAACCACCACAGCATAAGTGACTTACAAAGTATAATTTTATGTACGTTGTATGTAGTGAGATGGAGACAGAGGAAAGCTAACAGCAGAGCAGCCCTCTCTCTCCTACATGTGAAAGCTGTCTTGCTGACTGGCCTTATCTCCAGGTACACAAAACTAAATTAAACCATTCAAAAGGATACCTTGGAGCTGTAAACTAGTGGTTTAACAGGTTTGTAAGTGAATTACTTATTTATGCATTAACCACAGATGAAAGATTAGAAGTTAAACACATTTTGCAAACACCTGCATTGTCTTCTCATTTCCTCAAGAATGGGTCAAGTTAAAATTGCTCCTGGTACAGCCACCAATAATCAAGGTGGAAGAGCTGAAAGGCACAACAAATGAAAGCAAACCAAATCACTTGGAAGTGCTACAAAAGATAACACAAAAGAGGCAGCTAAAAAAATGTGGTTCGAGCTCAATTTTTTGAAAGCAACCACAAATCTTAACTTCAACAGCTTTGTGCTCATCTAGCGGCACTGTAAAAGTGAAAAAAAAATTGACCTCATCATCATGTGAAGTTTCCTATTCCTGTCCTAAGTTGTCATTGGTAAAAGCAGGCAGTAAGAATTCCAGTTGTAAACAGTGATGTGCTGCCAATGTTTCAGCAAGGGTAGCCCACATTTTTCCTTCTGCAGCTGCAACATAGCTTGTGTGTAAGGGGCTCATTGGCTGCAGAAGAGAAGGCTGCAGATCAGCCTTCCCCTTCAGCTGTTTCTTTGGTGAAACATAAATGCCCTTTCTTAGGTATAACTAAAGAGGAGGATGCCGTAATTTGGCAAATAGACTTTGAGATTCGTAGCATCTTGTGTCTATACAACTGTTCACAGAAATAGGAGCAAGAATCATAGAATCAACAAGGCTGGAAGAGACCTCCAAGATCATCCAGCCCAACCCAGCCCTAGCCAATCAGCTAGACCATGGCACTAAGTGCCCCATCCAGGCTCTTCTTGAACAGCTCCAGGGACCGTGACTGTCAGAGGTGTCACCTCCCTGGGCAGCCCATTCCAACGGAAATCAATCTCTCTGTGAAGAACTTCCTCCTAATATCCAGCCTACACCTCCCCTGGCACAACTTGAGACTGTGTCCCCTCATTCTATTGCTGGTTGCCTAGGAGAAGAGACTGACCCCCACCTGGCTACAACCTCCCTTCAGGTAGTTGTAGGCAGCAATGAGGTCACCTCTGAGCCTCCTCTTCTCCAGGCTAAACAACCCCAGTCTTTATCCTTTCTTGCACCCACTCCAACAGCACAGCATAAAGACACATCTGCAGGTCTTGCACCCTCCTGACTCATTCTCAGAGATCATGGCCCTTGTCCAAACCATCCTCCTGGGAGAGAGGTAGGACACCTGCATCTTAAGTGGCTGACCAAGGACCATATGGGTGGCACTGCAGCCCTTCTATCAAAATGATATTCCTGAAACGTGGGGTGAAATTCTGCGCATTCTGACCACTGTGAGCTAGACACTGGTGTAGAGCTGAGGGACCTGACGCAGCAGAACAATTAGTTCCTTTCCAACGGGTCTGCCCATGGCAGCAGGCGTGTGCTTCAGCCTGCAGCTCCCACTCTTATTTGCAGGATGCCTCCCTCAAATTTAGTTTTAAAAACATGAGGATTAGTGATTAGCTATCTCACTGCTTGCCTGACAGTTGGTGCAATTAAAGATGTCTCCAGAATGCATAATAAGAGTCAACTGAATTTTTTAAGCATCATGCAGGCAGTGTACATCAGACTGAAAACTACACTTGGTATCTGCTACCCCATGACTGAAATAGCCAAGTCGGAAAAAAAGCTTAAGTTAAAGGAAATCAGAACAAAAGAGCTTTGGAGTAAATTTCAAGGACAGTAACCTCCCTTTGAAATATGTCTGTGAAGTCACTGTATTGGAGAACTGAACTGAAAATGTTTGGGGTTTTTTTCCTGCTTTATATCACTAAAAGTATCCAACTTTCTTTTCTCTTTTCACTTTCTCTTTTATCTTTTATTTACCAGGCCTAGGCAATACTGTTATTTCAGCTACCAAAGGATCTCTTCTACACAATTGGAAAATGTGTGCTTGTAAAACTGTGTAAATACCTATTTCCAAAAATATCTGCTGTGGTTTCAGGGACACAAATGATGCGTTTGGAAATAGGACTAAATGTTTATTTACATGAGAGAGCATGCTAGCTCTGGTCTACTGAGAAAATAATGGGCATTAAACCTTGCAGCATACAGTCCACTGAATAAAAAGTAGATTAGATTTTTAAAAAAGATCTCTGGTTTAGATATCTAAAATAGTCTTTAAGCAAAACTACTGCCTTTGAAGCTTAGCAAAAGAATAACTATTTTGGTCTTCTTTTGTTCTTTTTTCATATATATTAAAATTATTTTAGAAATTATTTTAAATGTAGCGAAAGATGATGAGAGGGGATGATCAATTAAACCAATAATAAAGGTTTATTTTGCCCTATAGAAAAGTGCCTATCTGAAGGGAGATTGTCAGCTTCTTCACTCAGTCTTCTCTGTGTTGCTCAGTTGATGTAGTGAGACTTTAGTATGGTCTTACCCAGGCAGAAGTGGATTTTTTTCAAGGCAGAGGATGTCAGCAGAGCTAAGAAAGCTGCCCCATGCCACCACCTACCTCTATCACCCAGCGAAGGAGGTAGTGGGAGCAGTTAAGAAGCAAAGAGATGCTGCCTGAGCAGTACAAGGTTGTGATACTTAGCTGCTCGAGCAGCTAGCACTAATTTGAGCAGCCCAAAGGTCATGACTATTTATGCAGATAAAAGGTCAATGGCAAGCTGGCATGTGGCTGCAGGCTATCTTGGTAAGCGTGCTACCCAGAGCACTGATACAGGCTTCTGATTCATAGTTTGTCTTTCTGCATGAACTTTCAGGCCAAGCTTTGGTTGAAATAAAACATGTTGGGGAAAAAAAAAATCTCTGCCATGAGAGTTGACATAGTTAGGAGCCAGATGCAACTTTATGGCTCAGGCTCATGTGTTGCTAAATCAAACCTTAGAATCATTATTTATAAAAGAGAGCCAAACTGTGCACTGTTTGCTCAGTATTTAGTCACCCTAATGTGGATAAACTCCTCTGAAAGCATGCCTGAGCACAGACAGGAAAAAAGTGAGTAAGATGCTTAGGATGTGACCCACTGAAAGAAAGCCTGTGAAATGCCCACTGACTTCAACAGAGGTGGAGTTCTTCAGCTGGCACTGTGTAGATAAAAATCACTTTAAATGTGCAGGAGCTTAGAGCACACAACTAAATGAACATGGTTTGAATTTCCAGAGCAGTTTCTTTTTAGGTGAAACATTGTCTGTTTGGGTGAAAAAGAGAAGGAGAACACCATGTTTGATCTACTTAGATTCCATACCGAAATTCTATACTATTTTTGAAATTTTATGATCAGTAAGTGCTTCATCATTTGTTGTCATTAGAAAATGAAAACATATTTTAGCCTTCAGTTCCAGCAGCTGTCTGTCTACCTGCACCAATTTTAAACAAAATCCTTTCACCTTCCGCTGAAAATCAGTCCCATATGCCCTGGTCCCCAACAGGAAATGTGCAAAGTATTTTGTGACATTTCATTCCCCCCCAAAAAAAGCAACATTACATTGATTTCATTTTCATCATTATTTGGCACTCTGCCCTAATGAAAGTTGCAGCAATAACTCTATTACAAGCACTGCTTTGGCTCCACTGGTAATTTTTTTAATAGGAGTTAGATATTATCCTGTTATTTTTGTTTGCTAAAGACGAAAAAAAATATGTTAGGATGAAAACCTCCCATGCAGAAAGCCACCAAAACGTCAAACCTGGAAAAGCTTATTTTTCCTCTAGCCATTTGTTCCCATTAAAATGGAGACTCACTAACTTCTTCCTGGATGTCCACATGTGGGCAATTTGAAACAGCTGATCAGATGCATTTTGTCAAGCTTATTAATTCCATTATATGTCTTCATTCCCTATTTTATGGGCTCAGCTTTGGACAAACTGACACCAACCCATAACAATGGCACAGTCTGGTTGGTAAATAAGCATAATTTGTATGTGGTTTCACTGAAAATGGCAAACTCATAGCCACTGCTCATTTACAAATACTCTCTCACTTGCATTCATCAAACTGAAGAGAGTCTGCATTCGAAGTTGGTGATGGTGTCTTGCAGACATGCAGCACACAGTTTGAACAGCTCCCATCTCACACAGTGCAATGGTAAGCACTGCTCTGATACTAATTGGGTGGCAGTTCTCATGGATGAAGGCTCCTGGCCTATATGTGGAAGTGCAGGTGACACTTGAAGACTTTGTCTTAAAGCTCATCAAGGGAAAGAAAAAGAAGCCTTAGCAGAAGCTGAAGACATTGGAATATATTCTGTGATCTCCTGGATGTTATGCTGTTTCTCGTTAAGTGTTATTATTTCCATACTTTGGAAAACAAGACTGTACTACAGGTAATGTGTGAGATTTCTCTTACCTTGGGGCAAATAAGGGTTTTTTTATGTCTTCTCTCCTAGTGAGGTACTTTAGAAAATGAAACACAGAAAAAGCAAGATCTTGCTTATAATTAGTGTTGAGGGCCATCTATCCTTGAACTTCAAGAACACAGTTTAGAAAGAGGATCTCCTACTGTCTCTACTCAGGCAGCCTTCTCATTTTCCAGAATGACAGACTGGTGAGACAAAGACCTACAGCTATGTTTTCCTCATAGAAGCCCATGAAATACTGCAGGTTTATACAAAATATTCCATCAGAAATCCTCGCAGAAATGGAAGCAGTTGTTTATGTCTTGAAAACAAACCAAAACAAAACCAGCCAACCGAGTCCTGGGCTGCAGCAAGAGCAGTGTGGCCAGCAGGGCAAGGGAGNAAAAAAAAAACCCAAAACCAGAAACCCCACAACAATTAAATGAAACAACAGAAAACAAGACTGTGAGTCCCACTAGCTTTCTACTCTTAATCCCGGTCTAGAGCCAATGATTAGATCTTGCATCCTCCTCCAATCTCTCTCAGCTCTACATGAGTGAACCTATCTACATTTTTTGAATCTCCTGCTTTGTTTCATTTTAGTGAATGGTCACAATATAATTAAAGACTCAGCTTTAGGTCACCTGAGTCAGCTGTACAACATCAAGCTTTGAGTAGGGCAGCCACGTAAATAGAGCTCTGTAACCACTAACTACAAACCCGAACAGTTTCTTGAATGTGTCTGGCAGATCGCGTTAAGCATCACATTAAGCAAGAGCTGCCTTGCTGGCAATATCTGAGTTACTTAAATGTTGATTTGGGTATACCTGCATCACCTTCAGCATTGACACAGCTATGTAACATAATATTCTGAAAGCATTTGATGCAGTCCCTTCTGTCTGGGACTTGGACCACGCTCTCATCTATGTCCTTGCTACAGAGACTGAAGCGATGGAAAGGAAGCTCCTGTCCTATTCCATAGGGGAAGAAGTGCCATCCCAGTGATTTACAGGGACTATGCAGTCCATGTGTGAGTGCCTTACGGATCAGACACAAAGGACAGGGCAAGATTCTCAACGCGCAGGGAGAAAGCACAGCTATTCCCACAACCATGTGTATATTAGAGGTGGTATCTTCTACCCAATAGTCAACAAACCTAACTGCTGCTGCCATCCAGGTGAGGTGAGGGTAACTGGATCAGCAGTCACTCAAATTTCTCCTCATTCTCAGCACTCTGGATTGTTTGATTACTAGATGCTCATAGGATACCAGAAAAAAAGATGTCTCACGATGTCTCATTTAGCAACTTACAATTTTGCACACAGCAAAGTTTTTCCTTGCTTGGGACTGAATGGTCCCTCAGCAAGGAAACTAGTTTTATCCCCACAAAGTTGGAATTGTAGATAGAGTGCCTTCTCAGTGGCAGGTTCTCTATTATAGACAAAGCTGGAAAAAACTAGACTCATTATGCAAAACCAGCCATGAGCTATTTTCTTTCTTTAAGTATCAGTTTTAGTACTCGCTCTGAGAACTTTTTTCTTCTTACCTCACAAATTCACTTATAAAATTTGCAATTAATTTCTAATTAGGTTGTTCAAATTATTACCATAATCTACATAGACATGGCATAGCCAAACTTAGGAGGCAGCTAAGACTGTGCACAGCACTCTGTATATATCAGTCCACGCAAATCATTAAAGTATTGTTAAAATGATAAAATAAATTGAATTTGCGCAATATGAAATACACCACATACAGTAACTGTGAAAATTGCTGGCATATACAGCTCATTTAACCTTGTAACTCAAATTCCTTTTCTAATTTGTTGCCTCAATCCTCTAACCTTGTAACTCAAACTCTTTTTCTAATTTGCTGTCCCAGTCTTAAAACTAGACTTTTATAAAGACTATACATCTACATGGGGAAAAAAAATGCCCAGTGCACAAACATTTGACAAATCTATTAAATTACATATCAGAGAGACAAATTACCACGTTAAAAAGTCTGAGTTGGTAGAGCTGTATTGGACCACTGCAACAGAGGAAATACAGTCAATTCCCATTACCGCTCTGTCAGAGGTGTCAGTCGCAGTCTGCAGCTGCGGCTGGTCATTTGATGTATTTCCTTGCCTCTCCTGGCACATGCAGGCTGCAAAGAGCGTCTCAACTAGGCAACTGGAAAGCAATTCTGCCTCTCGAAGCTACAGAAAGAGGAGCCTAGCCTCAATATACCTGAGAAGCTGCTGTTTTACTTACTTGAGATTGCTAACGACCTGTTTTGTGAGGGGTGAATTTTTCCTCACTCCCATTAATTTCACTGGAGTGTTCACTTTAATGCTTAGTAATGCAGCTGTAAGTGTTGGTGTCATTCACCGGTAGTGTTACTGCAAGCTAACTTCGTGGCTGATCTCTTCAACAGATGGAAGCAGGGTGGGGGTGGTGATGAAACCCACAGGAAATGGGTGCTGTTGGAGGAGAATGCAGATGGGAAAAAAAGGAGACTCCTAAGAACAGGGAGTGGGGAGAGAAAAGAGATCAAGGAACCAGAGGGGGCATAAAAAGCATGGCAGAGAGGAGATGCTCTGAATGACCACCTCTTTTACCCTTGAGAAAACTGAATGTAACTAAAAAGAGTCCAAATAAATTAATACATTACAGATACCCGGTATGTAGCCTTCCAGTATCTGAAGGGGGCCTACAGGAAGGCTGGGAAGAGACTATTTACAAGGTCTTGTAGTGACAGGATGAGGGGCAATGGGTTTAAACTGGCAGAGGGGAGACTAGATGTTAGGAGGAAGTTCTTTATAGTGAGGGTGGTGAGACACTGGCACAGGTTGCCCATGGAGGTTGTGGCTGCTCCCTCCCTGGAGGTGTTCAAGGCCAGGTTGGATGAGGCCTTGAGTAACCTGTACTAGTGGGAGGTGTCCCTGCCTATGGCAGGGGGTTGGAACTAGATGATCCTTGAGGTCCCTTCCAACCTTACCATTCTATGAT
>WBNM01010231.1:7479-36953 GCA_013399055.1 Ramphastos sulfuratus | reverse complement strand
CTTCCCCCCCTTCCCCGGGGCCCTCTGCGGCGGCCGCCACCACTCCTGTTTCTCGCGCGCGTGCCCGTGGCTGGGGCCCGGCCAGCACCCTACACTGCAGGCATTGTGCGCAAGGTAGCAAAGAGGCCGGCGGCAGCACTACCGGCCCAAGGCTAGACTGAGCCGAGCCGANAACAGGGAGTGGGGAGAGAAAAGAGATCAAGGAACCAGAGGGGGCATAAAAAGCATGGCAGAGAGGAGATGCTCTGAATGACCACCTCTTTTACCCTTGAGAAAACTGAATGTAACTAAAAAGAGTCCAAATAAATTAATACATTACAGATACCCGGTATGTAGCCTTCCAGTATCTGAAGGGGGCCTACAGGAAGGCTGGGAAGAGACTATTTACAAGGTCTTGTAGTGACAGGATGAGGGGCAATGGGTTTAAACTGGCAGAGGGGAGACTAGATGTTAGGAGGAAGTTCTTTATAGTGAGGGTGGTGAGACACTGGCACAGGTTGCCCATGGAGGTTGTGGCTGCTCCCTCCCTGGAGGTGTTCAAGGCCAGGTTGGATGAGGCCTTGAGTAACCTGTACTAGTGGGAGGTGTCCCTGCCTATGGTAGGGGGTTGGAACTAGATGATCCTTGAGGTCCCTTCCAACCTTACCATTCTATGTTTCTATAAATAAACAGTATGGTGGTCAGTTTCTCCAGGACCTGAAATTCTTGCATTCAAGACCCTGGCTTCAGAGACCCTTAGGCCGTAACTAAAGAATCTATATTTTATTTACATTATGGGCCTCATTTCCTAAAGCCTCCATACTCCTGGGATGGCCAGTGGCAAACTCCTGGGACGGGACTCAGGCTTAACAGTTATGCTGTGTCAGTATAACCCTTCCATATGATTTTCCTCAAATCCCTCAGGACCTTTTTCACAGAAATGTTTATATTCCCTGAGCCTTAGTACCTGAGCAACCCACTCAAGAAGCTTGATGTCATGATGTTTTGCCTCTCTGACATACTGTGGGGATAAAGGACAGATGCCAAGATAAAGGCTTGGTAAATCAGGTCCAGCACCATGCACACATGGGTGTTTTGTTGCCAGGACCTAACACAGGAAATGCTTTTGCTCCACACAGATGCAGCAGCACTCTGCTCTGCTCCAGATTGCAGGGTGTAGCCACTTCTACCCCAAGTCTAGGGCAGGTGACACATTTTTTGGTCTAGAACTTGTCTGCTGTGATTCACACCTCTGGGATTGTAAAGAAGTTGGGAATGTCACAGCAATCTTTAAAACTGGACCAAAGTGGGCACGGGAAGGGAACTAAAACTGCTTGAAGCCACATTGAAGCCTTGTCTATCTATCAGGCATTGCCTGGCCACAGGTAGGGATTTGCTCCAATTTCCTATCACAGAGGTACAAGGAGGTGTGTGTAACAATAGCCTTGGCATTCATGCTTTTTACTTTTCTTTTTCATGCTAGTATTTTATTAATCTAGGTATATATTAGGCATTGAAAAAAGTGTTAAGTGCTTGAAAAGAGAATTGGCATATGTACTTAATTTGTGGACTATAAATACACTTAAGAAAATAAAGGAGGCCTAAAAATTTCTGCATCACAAAATATTAATTGCAAGGCTGAAGGCTCAACTTAAGTATACAGTGCCGTTTTCTGTGTTCCCTATGAGCACAAAGGTAGATAGGACAAAGAGGCACTGGGCACGATGAAGGGGTCTCCAATCATTTATGAAATAAAGCCTTGCTTTATTTTCACTTTCGCTCCTGAATTTGCTGAACAAAAGATAAACTCTGAAAAGAAAGCAGGACTGAGAACATAAATTAATATGCAGAGGGGAAGGCATGGAATTTTTGTTAAGTTTGTTCATGCCAGTCCCTTGCTTAAGCACATCCTATTTATATGGCTTATGGACTGTGAAGAGCAGAGATCAATGAAACCGTTTTAGCATGTAGTGATGAGCAAATAGGCATAAAACACCATTCCTTTCTACGTACTGTGTATCAAATAAATAGTACTGCGATAGATACAGAAGTAGATAATTTTTATTGTGACTATAGTCAAACTTAGGTCAGGCAACTGGGACTTGGGCCCCTAAAGTTGAGTAACATTATTTATGGTCCCCAACTAAGCACTGTTTTACAGAGGTGAAGTAGGCCTGCTTTCACTGAACTCAGCCAACATTGCAGCTGTGCCTTGAATTGTGCTGATTTTAAGGACCTTAGGAAACACGTTCACCTATTTGGAAATTGTCTGCAGTAACTTGCCCAAATGCATCTCAGAGACAAACCCACTAAGGCTTTGGGATTTTTAGCTGAGAATTGCTGGCCATCTGTTCTTCTCAAGACCAGGACATACACAGCTTGTAAGAAAGGCATCTGTTCTTCTAACAATGCTACCAATGATGAAGCATCTCTGGCTAGCAGAGTGAGGTGGGAATTTTTCTGAACCGCGTTAGATGCAGAACAAGTCTCATTTAGTAACTCTGTGGGTGAGGCTTTCCGGAGCACAGCAAGATAAGGCTTGAAACGTTCTGGCAACGCGCTCTTGGGTATACGTTTCTCAGGTGCACTTCGGTGAAGCCTCGGGGTAATGCACCAAGGGAGACGCCAGCCAACGCTAGGCAGCGGCCGCGCTTCGAACCCTGCGCTCGGGGTCTGCTCCGGCGGGGCCCCCTTCTCTGCCCCGCAGCGGCCGAGCGACAACGCCCGCGGCGGCCTGCACAGTTCATCGGCAACAGGAGGCCGCGTTAGGCCCACTCGGGAGCCCGCCCGCCCCGCCCCTCCCCCTCTTCCCCCCCTTCCCCGGGGCCCTCTGCGGCGGCCGCCACCACTCCTGTTTCTCGCGCGCGTGCCCGTGGCTGGGGCCCGGCCAGCACCCTACACTGCAGGCATTGTGCGCAAGGTAGCAAAGAGGCCGGCGGCAGCACTACCGGCCCAAGGCTAGACTGAGCCGAGCCGAGCCGAGCGGGACCGGGCCTCGCGCACTGCGGGCGGGGGGAGGGGTAACCGCTTCCCAGTTCAGACTGTGCATGTCCAAGTGACGCATTGCAGGTACGAATCCACCAATCAGCGCCCTCCTTCTGGAGTCATTGCACTCCTCGGTATTTTTTTTCTGAAATTCTCTTCCGCCTGAAGAAATAGTCCCGCAGCCTACCCCCTCTGGCACTTCCTCTCCGCCGTTTCACAAGTCCAGTCCTTCTCTTTTCCGCACCTCGCCCCTTGCCGAGCCGGGGGTTGGGAGGTCAGCAACAGAAAGAGGACGCATTCGGGGTGCGGGGGGCTGGAGAGGAGTGCGAGGTGCCGGGACTTCTTTCTCAGCTCTGTTCCCTGACGGGGAAAAGGAGGGGGGAGGGAGCGGCGCGGAGCGATCCGGACTGGCTGTGAGGCGGTTTATGAGGCACTGCTGGCCGCCAGGCAGGGCTCAGTGTGAGGCGCGCTGTAGAGCGGGGAGGTTGCTGGTGTGCCCAGTGCAGCTGTTAGCTTCCACCACACCCTACAGCCAGGCCGAGCCACCATGGTGAGTCCCTGGGTATGGGGCAGCGGTAGGGTTTTGTGGATGCCGTTCACTGCTCGGTGTGTGGACGGAGGGAGTGGGGCTGCCTAGAGTTGGATGGGTTTGGGGGAAGAGGGGCAAGTGGTTTGGCTGGTGTGGGGTGAGGTCGCCTGTATAAGGGTGGAGGATAGAGGTGAAGGTGTCCCTTGTTGTGGTCAGTGGGCTTAGCCTGGCAGCGCGGGTAGCCTGGGGCGAAGGGTCCCGCTCCGAGACGCCGTGTGCGTAGGAGGAAGTGGTGGTGGACGAATCCCGCCCGGGTCCCTTTCCCGCCCTGGGGCGTTGGTGCGGATTCGAAATTCAAACTGCCATTCGGTTCGAGCGCCATGACGCTTTGTCGGGGCGTGTGTCGGGGGAGGGGGGAAAGGAGCCTGCCACGATGGCACCAGCTCTACTTTCTTATCGCTTCCTCCCGCTCTTCCACCCTCCCCTTTCGACAAGTCGGCGTGTGCGGCTCAATGGGGCTGGGGAGCCAGCGGCGCGGCAACGGCTGCTTCGAGCGTTTAAGATGTCTGTCTCGCTAGCGAGGTGTGTTGCGCCTGGTAATAATGCAATGCGGAGCCCTGCAGCTTCTGAGCAGCATGATGATGAGGGGCTGGCTACCTCACTGCACCATCTCCCTTCTTGCTAGACCTGTTGTCAGCTCACATTGGAGCTTCTCTTTCCTGACGATTTCGTGGTAACGCCTTGCTGTCGGTGGCTCTATTGAAGAAGGGTTTTTTTTTAATACGGTTTTTGTTTCCCCTTTTGGCCATTGCGGTGGACAGTTATACATTTTGGTTTTTTATCAAGCACAATTTATTTTTCCTAACAGTTCCTATCAGCTGTTGAAGTAGAACACATTTTGTACAATTGGAGAATTGTTTCAAATTCGGTCTAAAGGATATGAGTTTAATTTTTTTAAATTAACACAAGTGGATGCTGAAAGACGTACAAAAAACCCGAGTTCTGTCGCAAAAGCAACACCAGTGACCACTTAATACGATCTCTGCATTAAGAGAAGATGCAGTATAGTGGAATTGCTTTTTCATTCATTAAATGCTTTTGAGGAATCAGATCACTATCAACTTGCCATGTCTAATTTGAATGGTGGGTGCTTAGATTTAAGGTTAGTTTTCAGGTGTTCTCTCTAGGCATAGAAAGAAGCCTGATTTTTTTTTTTTTTTTTAGTTGCCCGAATTATGAACCTATACAGCAAACCATCTACAAAGGAAAAAAAAAATGAATCTAGCAGAAAAAGACGTAGTGCTTTTAGTCATCTGTACAGAACCAAAAATGGAGTATCTTCAAGCAAGGTCTAAATGAAAATGGGTGTGTCCAGGAGACAGTGACACTTTCGAATGTGGTTATAGTTCATCCTGGCAGGCCAGACTGGCTCAACCTGTGAATGAATATACGTTGTCCAGCACTGCATATGCTGGATAAAGCAGAATGTGTTGCTCTCAAAATCGACTAACCTACTGTGTGATTTTAGCCGTAATGTGCTAAAATGTCTGGTTCTTGCTCTTCAATTAATCGTCTGAGAACAAAACTCTCAGCTCTAACACCTGTAAAGTATACCAAAATGCGAAGTTTTGGAGGGAAACTGTCATCTGTTGTGTGATTTGCTGATTAGTTCTCCATCAGGCGGTGGTAGCTCTGTTGAGGCTCTTCCAAACTGGTTACTGCATAGCCGTTACGGCCGTGATGAAACGCTACCTCTAGAGGCTGCTTGTGCTACTGAAACTGCTGCACACAAAACAGCTCCTCTGTTTTTTTTTCTCGGAGGCTTAGATGCTTTGTCAGGCCCTCAGCGCGGGGGATGGTAGCTATTGCAGTGAAAATGAAGTGCTGCAAGATGAATTTGAATATTGTAACAAAACTGTGATGGGTTCCCTGACTTTCAGGTGGATCTTGCCCATAAGTAAGGGGTATATAAGAACTCCAATATAGGCATGTTATGGCTGTAATTTAACTACTTGTTTCTGACGTTTGGGTTCATTACTAAAAGGTCTGCATGCTATCACATGTATGGTGTATGTGCAGCTTAAATTCAGGACAAAAGAACTCCAGAAGCCTCCTCTAGGAAGACACCAGTGACCTGTAGCTCGTTGGGATGGATCCGGGATGATAGCCTGGCACCTGAGTGGCATGGCCTCCGAGGGTGTGATCTGGCAGACTTGCTGGCTCCGCCTTTTACTGCTGTTGCGCAGCAGTCCCTGCAGAGCCTAGCGCTGCAGAGTACAGATGGTGTTTGTTCAACCTTGCCCCACCTCCTTGCTTATCTTTCAACTGCCGTGTACCTGTGGCTTCTCATAAGCTTCATGCTCTTCTCAAACACCTTACCTCTTACAGGTGCTGACAGTTTCTCCAAATCTATGGCTAGTAGCTGTAGGATGTTTTTAAGTTGTGGGAAGAGTTTGGGAACACTTAACAGCTTAAACACTGCTTAATGTCATGTCTATATAAAACTGTCTATATAAAACAGTATGTGACTCGACTTAGTAACCCATAAGTATTGACCTAAATAAACTAAGTTCTTGCTACTTAAATCTGATCTACAGCTTTCTGTGGATAAAAATACCCTACAGAAATGTAGCACGTTGTTGTTCTATTCACTCAAGCAATAAAAATGTAAATAAGCATGCAAAAATATGAGCCTGTTTGTGTTAATGATACACTCCAGATGAGAAGAAGTCTGTTAGGTTTCAGAGTGGTGAGCAGAATGCTCACATCTCAAGGCGTATTGTCAGTTGTTCTCAGCAGGATTTGATTCCACCCAGGACTGTCTCCCCTTTTTAATACAGAAAGCTGAACTGGAACAAATGTATAGCTGCAGATACTCATTGACTGCTTTTCTAGAAATTGCTCAGTAACATGGCCTTGATTTTTAGGAGTAGGCAAGCCATGGCCAGTCTGAGAAATGACTGATCATGCCTTTATATCTTGTGCTGTTGCTGTATTTCAGGCATCTATTTTTTAGGTGGTTTACCTCATGTATGGTTGTTTGAGCAGCTAGCTTTTGGTTATTCTTCCTGTAACAGAAGTGATCTACCAAGTTAGTATGCAGTAAAGAAATGCAGTTACTTGAAATGAGCAAAGTAAAAGTTGACGGTGTGCATACACCCTTTCTGAAGTATTTCATTGACAGTTGGCTAATGTGTAGAGACACTTTGGGCACAACTAATGACTGAAAGTGTTTGACTGCCAGTACTGCAGTAATTGTAGAAAGGTGGTAACAAATGGTTGCAGCAGGGAGGAGGAGGAAAAAAAAGGCTGTGTTGTTGAACTTAGGCAGTCTGTTTCTTCTGTATTTCAAAGTTGTGGTGGATTTTTTTTATTTCACTTTTTTATGGAGTACTGTGGGATAAATTGCTCAAGGAGTGTCTTTGAAGGAAGTGTGGCCCTTTTACTGCAGCACAACAGAAGCTATTCTGAATTTGAAGAATTGTCTTTGAAGGTATTTATGCAGTCCTCAAACACCTTTGTGTTCTTTCAGCAGTGAAGTCCGTTTTCCGTTTTGGCATCAGACTTGAAGACTGAGGGATGTTTTGCTGTAAAATCCAGTTGATTCAAAACTGATAAACTGGGGCTTAGCCAACTGATGCAGAAATTACGCCACTGAACCTTTCTCTAGCGGCACTGAGCTACATTATGCTAATTGAGTTTATAGACAAGTCTGAAAAATGTCTGGATAACTGTATGACATGCATTACAACTACCAGTTTGGTCTGAAGCTGCTAGTTACATGGATTCTGCTTTTTATGAACAGATCTTGGACATAAATCTTCATGTCAGTCTAGAGATTTAGAGGAGAGTACATATTTCTGATTATACCATTGTGACTTAGCAGTAGAGACTAGTCTTCCTTAAATTTGGAGTTTGTGGGTTACTGCTGCATTACTTGGACCTAAAGTGTTACATGTTAAAGCTGAGGATAGTTTTCCAAAGTGTTACTGCCAGTAGTCTGCTGTGTTGTTGTTTTTTGGTGGTGGTTTTTTTGGTGTTTGTTTGTTTTTTTTTTGTTTTTTTTTTTTTTTAAAAAAAAAAAAAAAAAGCCTAGAGATCAGTGTGCCTTTGGTTTGGTAGTATTGCTTGGGCAATTGATAACCTATGGTGTGTAATCCATTATTTTGGGTGTACCATGTATTGCAGGGTCAGGAAATGAGGACAAACTGCCAGTTGCTACTTAACAAGAAATCATGATGGCTTTTGAGCTCCATTAGGTAGAATTACTTCAGAATGCTGCAAATAAGTCCTGAAGTGGAGCTACCATATTCAAAGGCATCTACATATGTGTGTCTTATTTTGCCTTGAACTTTGGGTACATCTATAATGTTACTCTCCTTTTATTGCAGGCTGATCAACTGACAGAAGAGCAGATTGCAGGTGAGGTTTTCACATGCTGTGTTGCTACTCCTACTTGACCTGGCACATCTCTTAATCCAGTGACAGTCTGTGTTACACAAGATATTTAGCTTTCTTAGATACTAAAGAGGTATTGTGGAATGTTTTAACTTGCAACCTAAGTTTTAAGGGCTTATCTACTGTGAAAGCTGCATGGATACAATTAATATGAAGTTTTGTTCTCTAGAATAATTAGACAATCCTCACAACTTTACTTGCTAACAGACTTGAGACTGTTTTATTTCAAGACTGCAGAATTGTCCCAGGTATGAACTGAAAGGAGTGTAGTGGGAGGGTAAATATCTGGCGAAGTCTTGGAGTCCAGAGTACTTCTCTAACAGAAGGCAAAAACATACTTTACAGTGTCCTGTGAAGTAGAATGTGTTCTAGGGTGGCTGGTTTTGGTGACAGCAGAGACTGGCTTCATGATGGCAACTCTTATATTCCATATTTGGAACTGCATTGTGTACTTGGACACAAGTGATTGTACACCGTTCAGATAGACTGGTGCTTGCTCTGAAATGCTTAAGTAAATATGCATCTCTTACGTCTTACTGCTGCCCTCTAACATTGGTTTCTGTGCACTGACATCTGTCTTGCTAGCGGCTAAAACTTGTGGCTATCACGTCTCCTACTCACACGAGCTGCATGGATACAGTGTCTGTCACTGCTTTCAGAAGACTAATTTTTAGCTTTAATCGATGTGACTTGAGGCTGAATTATGCATTACTAGCTTTGCCATGAACATTCAAAAAGTTTAGGGGTTTGTATCTGACAAATGTGTAATCTTAATACTGGAAATTCTCAGTGTCCATAACTGTCAAGTAAAATAATTTTAGAGGGTGTTGAGTTCTGCTAATCTAATACTGCCAGGTCAGGCATACAAGTAACAGCCTCTGAGAGAGGTATTGCTGTTTTAACTATGCTGTAGATGTTGAAGATCGTGTTAAACAAATAACCATAATGAGCTAGGTTTTTTTTTTCCATAATTGCCAAATTTGAAATGTAAGAATATTGTTCTGTAGCTTTTAAACTTGAGAAGGTTGCTTTAACTCCTAGGAGAGTATTTAAGGTTTTGTGAAAAGTCCTTAGATTATTTCTTTGTGACTGTGGTACTAGCTTATAAATAAGCAGAAGTCAAATCTAGTTCAAGATTTTTTTTTTTTCCCCCCTGGAATTGGCCTACATATCTTAAGGGTTTTGTGATCAGTGTAGTTGGAGCAGGCTTTATCAATTGTCACTGCTGTCTTTTCAGCAATGGTTCATTGTTCCAGGCTTTATTAGTTGATGTAGCTGATTATGGAATACAAACAGGAAGCTTATTAACACTACCTCAGGATTAGTATAAATGTTAGCTATTCAGTAATGATAGTATAGTTCTCAGAGCCAAAAGCAAGAATTAATAAGCTTGTCATGTTGAAGTAGAGGGCTTTCATCTGTGGAAAGAAAATATAGCTTAATGTTAGTAAAATGGCCTGCCACTTTCAGTTTTGCGGCATGAAATACCATAGCAGTTGTTTGCAAGTAAACCGTAAAGCTGTAAGACCATGAAAGCCCATTGACCTATAAGAGAACCATCCCTAGTACTGCTTAGGAAGGACTGCAGCTAACCTGCACTAAAGTTTTTCTGTTGAAGGCCAGTGTCTCGCATGGGCAAGGTGTTACAGATGAACTTTGCATGTATGGAGTGATTGGTTTTAAAGGCTTTTGAACCCCATACTGTTCTGTTCCAGCTTACACAAAGATAACTAGCTTTTAATTTACAGGCAGGCATAAGACAATCATACTACAAGGTAGAGAAAACATTCCTTAAATAGAAGACCACTTCTGGGCTTAAACCAAATCTTCATCTGCTGTGAAGCACCAGAATACAGCTATTAAAGATTTCAGATGTTCTTAACTTCTGTAAAACTCATTGCTCACATAGGAGAGAATCTTCCTGTCATAGGCAGGGGTGAAAGACATTTTGGGTTTTGTTGACAAGATAGGTTTTTGAAAGCTGAGTAAGTATAGAATGTGAATGCTAGTTGAGGCATCAGGCAGTAAGAATTGAAATTGCAGAGTCAAATGGGGTATCACTTTGGTTAAACCATCTAATACAAGGTATATAGATCAGGACCATTTGGTTGTCAGTGGTTGGGAGGAATCTAAGATGCTTTTGTCCCAAAGCAACTGGTCTAGTGAGCTATTCTCTCCACTAGACCTTTTGAGATCTAAATGGCCTTTCTGAACAAGTAGGCCTATGTATGGTGTTTGTTCCTTTAGTATGCTGTGGTTCTGTGCTGGGGATCTTACCACAAGAGTTATGGAGAGTTTATTTTATAGTGGAAATAATATTTTTTAAGTGTTGAGCTCCTGGTGGCTATGAAGAGAACAATTAATATTCTAACAAAGTTCCAGATATGGCTGGCTAAACTGTGAGTGGAAATGGTAGTTCTGGTTCACTGAACAATTAGGTCGCTGAAGACTGTCACTTCATCTGTGAGGGTAATGTGGTGCAAAGATGCCTCAAGCTATTAAGTAGAACATTTTGAGCTAGCATGTTGGGAGTTCACATTATGTGGGACTGGCCTTCATTTTGTGGGGCCTGGAATGAGGGTTGTCTCTTGATGCAGTATGTTTTTCAGAAAGAAGAAAAGACTGTAACCTAGTAGACTGACCTGAAAGAGGAGTGGTTCTGCTGGCATGGTCTTTGGGTTTCTGGCAGGTTAGAATCTAGGATGTGAGAGAATTTTCATTTGGAATTTGGTATAGAGGAAGGACTTGCTTTACGTGTTTTATGGAGTCAGGTTGTTCCTTAAGTATGGAAAATGTTTGTTGCATGTATGTCTTACTGTTGCAGGAAGCTGGTATTGAGTTGATGACTGAACTTCAGTATTTCATAGCTGCCTTTACTGGCTGTTGGTGCAAGTCTGCCAAAGCTATGCTAGGTTGTTCTTGTTCTAGTCTAAACTGCCTGTACATATTACTATGTTTTAATTTCGGTGGCTGATTCTAGGAGTAGTTAGAGGTTTTTTAAGTGTATTTCTAACTTAATTTCAGTGTTTGAAACAGGAATACACTACTAATTTTTTTGCCTTGCTTTGCTTTATGGTTATTATGTAGCCTAGAAACAACTAGTTATACTTACAGCATTTTTTGAGTTAGAATTGTCCTTCAAGTGGTTAATTTCAACTGTTCAGAAGATACACCACTGGGTGCACACCCAAAACAAAACCCAACCAAACAAAAAACACGTTACCATAAAGTGTTACTTTTTCTAAACAGGGTCACTGCAGTACTGCAGAGTCTGTTTCATGGTTAGGTAGTGACAGTTGACCTTCAAGCTAAGGATGAAGTGGTTAATGGCTAAACATTTTTTAATAACTTGACATTTTGATACTTGATTTTTGATGAAAACTCAGTGTTTGTTTCAAGGTCCTTCCATGATAGACTGAATGCTAGGCTTGACACACAAGCCTGTCCTTTCCATGTGTAAAACTTTACTCCTGGTAAACCTATTTGTTGCCTTTGATAATCAAAACTGTCCTAAAGACTGTTTGGAAGTTACTGCAGGTACAGGTTATAGCTGCCTGTTTAGGCCTGGTTTTGCTTTATAATTACACAGTACTCATTTAGAACCATTTTGTCTAGTCCTCTAGTAGCCATACTCTGATTCTTATGTGCTAAACAGTGGGAGTTGGCTTTTGGAACACTTCAGACTGTTCGATTTAGAAGAGTGTTTTTTTCCTGGATGGGGCTCAACTGTGGCTCTGGTATTACAGCTGTATTCATGAACTATAAAAAACCTGGTTTTGTAGTTAGATTTTTAACACTTGCCAAGCTTCTACTTACCAAGTGTTTCAGAGTATGAAATGGATTAAATGAATTTGTGGTTCATGTGAAAACACAACTTTACTGTGACTAATTCTGGTCTGGGAAACACCACCTGGAAAACTGGCGGCTTGGAAATGTTGAAAATTCATTATTAGGAGTATTGCTGGTGCAGGAGAACCCTTGAGAGGAGAACCCCTTCTCCAAAGACATCATTTAGAGTGCCTTAAGCTGTAAAAACATTTGAACTATATAAGAGAAACGTTTCTCATGTTCAGCTGTGATTTTTTTGTATGAGCTACTACAGTTCAGTGAGCTAGTTTAAGCTCTGGCCAAAGACAAACAGATGGCATGGATTAAAACCAACTCAGTTTTTGGACCTGACAGTTAAACATGTTATGCTTATATTAGTATTGCTGGCTACAGTACAGCCATTGTAAGAAGTTGAGGTAGCACTGAAACAGTTAAGCAGTCTTATGACTGTTTTTGACTATGAAGACTGTTTTGGGATATTCCAGAACTGAAGCAATTTTCTAAGCAGTTTCTCAGAAATTAAGACTCTAGTGACTTTTCTTGAACAACTGATTGGATCTCTGTATGCACATAGACTGAAGAACTGCAGAAGTCCAGTGAGAGCTAGGAGAAGTTCATCTTTAGGTATGGCCAAGTGCTTAACACCTATGGTGTTATGTACCGCAGCTTCGTGTAGCATTTACTGTTAAGATTTGCATATCCAGTGGAAGTGAGTTGTCATTGTAAATGTTTTAATTTGGTCTGATAATACCTTTTTTCAATTAACTTGTCTCTATTGGTAATAGAAGTGCTGTTAAGTTGTGGGACTTGTATTTTGAGTATTTTTTCCCTCTCTGAAAACTTCATATTGTTTTTTTTGTGACTAACAGTTTCTACCAAGGATTATAGATCCTTCTAGTTGTAGATGGATGTTCTCTTTGTATCAAGGACACAGATAGTAACAAACATTGGAGTACTTCAGAAATGGATGAGCGCTCATCTTATTTAGGTCAAAATCTGGTTGATTGGTATACTGGCAAGCTGTTCTCCAGGTGCTGGTGCTTCTGTATTGACATTATGGTTATAGCAGGCTGAGCAGTACAGCAAAAATTTCTTATAAGAATGAATTTAAGCTTAATGTACAATAAGCAGCATTAGGCTCTTACACAAACTTAGTATTTCAGTGATGAAGAGGTTAACTCCTCTCTGTTGTTATACAGAATTCAAAGAAGCCTTTTCACTATTTGACAAGGATGGTGATGGTACTATAACTACAAAGGAGTTGGGCACAGTGATGAGATCGCTTGGTCAAAACCCCACAGAAGCAGAGCTACAGGATATGATCAATGAAGTAGATGCTGATGGTAAGATATTACCAATAAGCAGTTTAATAAAATAAAGTAAACCCCACATTTTTCTAACTGTCTGTCTGTCTTGCAGGCAATGGCACAATTGACTTCCCAGAGTTTCTGACAATGATGGCAAGAAAAATGAAAGATACAGATAGCGAAGAAGAAATTAGAGAAGCGTTCCGTGTGTTTGACAAGGTACTAAAACGTTTAACAAATACTCTGGTCCTGAAAACTCATTTCTGTTTTGTAATTTCTATGAGATTTCTAACTGCTCTTGAATTCAGTGAGGAGGATATCTGCAGTCCTGTCATCTAGACCCTCTAGGCAGCCTTAAAGGTCAGTCTGCTGTGGTACTGCTTCTGAAAGTCAAATGAGTCATGGTAGTAATGAGTGATATTATTAAGCTACTGCTTGCTACGATACTAAAATACTCCTACATAACTGGCAGGGAAATTGTTTAAATATTTTAAATGGTAATGTTTTATCTTTCACTTATTTTTTTAAGATTCATTTAGAAGTTTATTTAAAGTTAGCTTCTTAAGCAAAGATACACTTTGAAACAAAATAAATTATTTTAAGCAGCTTGGCAGAGAGAGAGAAGGAGCAATCCAGACTCTGCATACACTAGTGCTTCAATATCCAATGTTTCAACTAAGGTGAAATATGTTAAAATGGTCTGTTGGATTCAACAAAGCTGGTGAATGAGATAAGTAGCTTCTGGTCTAAAGCAGACACTTGAACCAGACAGTCACCTAAAATCATTGTGAAAGTGCTGCGTTTTTTCAGTGATTATAAGATGTGTTTGGGATAGGACGATCAAGTTAGATGGTTAGTTTTTTGTTTGTGTTTTTTTTAAGATCTTGGCCAATACTGAAGATGTGCTAACAGCTTTCTTACCTTGAACCACTAGTGGTGATTAAAACCTAGGCAGTCTTAAGTTACACTTAAGTCACTAGATCTTAGACAAGTCTATTGCAGTCTTCCTTTTTTCCCTTCCCAGGATGGTAACGGTTACATTAGTGCTGCAGAGCTCCGTCATGTGATGACAAATCTTGGGGAGAAGCTAACAGATGAAGAAGTTGATGAAATGATTAGGGAAGCAGACATTGATGGTGATGGTCAAGTAAACTATGAAGGTAAGGAGTTTTTAATTAATTATATAGCACTTTTTCATACTAGTGACTGTGGGTGCTGATAGCCACACCAAGGTTTCTTTAATGTACTTTAGTATATGTATCATGTACTTAAATGATTATTGCTACCTTTGTTGCAAAGACATGAAAACAGTTCAGCTGTGCAGTGCAGGAAATAACTTCCTAAATGTTAGCATGTCTAATGGTCATTAGAATTGGTAAGCTAGCTGAAATGTTCACATACTGTTCATACTGCTCTGTTCGCTAACAAATGTTGATCTGTCAAGTCACTTTAATTTGTAATTTAAAAAACATTATAAAAAGGGGGAAAGTGTAAAAATACACAAAGTTTCAAGACCTTTAGGAGACCTTTTTCATAAATCAGATGCAGTAGGTTATTTTTATTTCTACCTGGCATTGAAACTTAAATGAATTTGTACAAGCAGAACAAGTTCTATTTGTTTCTTGTGTGTCAGAAGCAACTTGTTTTCATTTGAATTTTCTGAACATATCATAGAAGAGCTAGAGTATTTTCAGATAATGCTCTGTGTGTGGCTTCCCTTTAAGGCCTCTTTGATTGCAGACTCAGGATGAGTACTCACCTGAGTGAAAGTCTTTCACGAACAAGCCTGCTGCTCCATAACTGCATTTAGGAACACACTGTTCAGAGGTTGGCATCCCTCTGGCTTCCAGTTGCTCTTCTGAAACTTCAGCACAGTTAACTTTTTATTTTCTCTTTATTACTGTATCTGAAACTAAAATCCTACAATACAAGACACTCCATGTATCTCGCTGAATCATAACTTCCAGTGTGCTGCAAATAAGTAATGATTCAGCTGGTTAAAACTGGTCAGGTGAAACAGAAAGGGTTTGATTTATTCTGCTTTGAAGGGAGTTCAAACTAACATTGTCTTGCTTGTAGACCTACCTAATTTATTGTCACTTAGCACAATTTGCTACTGATTTCATAGTGCTCTTAGATACCTTGTGCCTATTAAGGCACATACCTTGTGTGTGTGGGCATGATGACCCTGTAATACTTCATTTTGTAAGTAAGACTGTTGACACTTAACCTAGTGACTGATGTTTTTAATAAAGTAGGGAACTTTTGCCATTAAATAAGAGAGTTTTAGGTGTGATTGGAAAAGGACTGCCTTGAGGATGCTGTTTTGATTGTAACTCAACATACAGTTTCAAAACTTCAGCACTAGAAGGCAGGTTGCTTTGCAGACCTTAAAATTAAGATGTTTTTTCCCTGAATAACTATTGTGTAACTCTTTTCCTTTTACAGAGTTTGTACAAATGATGACAGCGAAGTGAAGACGTTGTACAGAATGTGTTAAATTTCTTGTACAAAATTGTTTATTTGCCTTTTCTCTGTTTGTAACTTATCTGTAAAAGGTTTTTCCCTTACTGTCAAAAGAATATGCATGTATAGTAATTAGAAGGCCATTCCTCCATGTTTTTTCTCCTTTATCTTACTGTCATTGTTCTGATTTTTGGAAAATTTGATCTAAGTAACAAATGTTGCATGTGGCTTACTCTGGATATTTAAGCCCTTCTGCACATCTAAAGTTAAATGGAGTTGGTTGAGGGAACATCTGGGTTGTCTATTTAAAAAAGCTTTCTTTAGAATGACTTAGGTATGAGTAGTGTTACAAGTTACATAAAGTAAGCTAGGGTTTACTATGCATTAGCAATTCCTTAAAGTGGTATGCTGCCTCTTGTTCTCCAGTACATAAAGGAGTTTACTTTTCTTTCTGTGATGGAGGATAAGGACTTTTACAGATAACTGCAGGATAAAACCATGTGAATAGTATATATACATGTGGCTAATGCACTGTAAAAATGTTTCTCCTAACTTACTTCACAGTAACTTGTGGCCATACCTGTAACATGTTGTTGAAATGGAGTCTTAACGTTGTGGACGATTGACAGTCAACAATATGAAACTTAAGTTGCACTAATGCAAAACGGGTGATTTATCCAGGTACTCGTACACAAGGTTTTTTTTTTGTACTGCTGGTCCTGTACCAGAAAACATTTTATCCTCTTGTTACTATGCTTTTTAAACTTTGTTTAGCCACTTATTTTCAGAAAATCTGCTTATGGCACGATTTGCCTCAAATCCATTCCAAGTTGTATATTTGTTTTCCAATAAAAAAATTACAATTTACCCATACTGTTTCAATGTATCCTTGAATTATTTACAGGAATTGTTCAATACAGTTGCTGCTCTGTGTTTCAGTATGTAGCAGTTTGGTTTGCTTATGCAATGGATTGGCTGTTTTAAAATAGCTTGGAAGGTGAAAACTTAGTCCTTAAAACTCTGGCCCTTACTAGTATTGTTGACTTGAAGAAGCTTTCTTATTAGTAGTTTAAAATGTATTTTACAGTCTTGTGTGGAGCTTGGTGCTTCAATAAACTTACCGTAGTGACTGGCTATGCCCACTATCTGTAGACATTGTGAACTGGATGTTGACCTAGTTCAATAGTTGACCTAAAATTAAAATTCCTTGTTCGGACAACTAAACCTGTTTGCTTTCTTTTAATTACTTTGGAGTTTATTCCCTATCAGCTGCTATATCGGGGTAATTAGTCTCACATTTTTCCAAAACTTTCATGTCTGAAACCACCATATTTGAATTGCCATTCAGGATGCAGTCAGCAGAAAAGTACAGAAGGAAAATATCCTCTTACTGATCACGAGCATGATTGTTCCTAGCACTAGGGGGTTTTGTGAAGATTTTATTTTAAACTGAAAAAAACTGGTTTTGACCAAGGACAAATCAAAGACCTCCAAAAAATGCTAGATGCTGTTTGTGCCTCTTGGCCTCTGTACTCTGCTGGCAAGAACTGAGTGAGCTTACGTATGTTGTATGATTGTTACTTGGGTATTCTGATTGCCTTTAAGCAAAGCATTTGGTTACCTTCACTGGTCCCAGCAGAGTGGTTAGCTAATCTTTTTAAACTGTCTTATCTGAGATTTATAATTGATGACAGTAAAAATGCAAAATTAGGACAGCTCATCAACCTGATTTCTGACACATCTGATCAAATGGCTATGGCTTCAATCTTAAAGGACTATAAGTAGCTCTGTTGGTTTTCCAAAGGAGGCTTGTTGAAAGCGTCTAAAACTGCCATCTTCAGAATTCCTTAGAATTGTTGCTTGTGCACTGGCATTCTCATTCAGGAAGCTTGTGCAGTCTAAATACTCTAGCAGCCAGGGTTTGCCTACTACAAAATGAGTAACTGAACAAACACTTCTTGTCCAGTATTCATCGTGTGGCCTAGAAGCCTGGGGACAAGACAGTTGCTTCAAGTGGCACAGGATGAGAATTTGACCATCATAACTACTTGAGACTCTGGATTGCGGGAGTATTGAAAAATGTAATTTTTGAGGTAAGTATTGCAAATAAGGATCTGACAAGAACTACTTGTATTTGCAAATCCAGTGTTACGGCTTTTGGTAGGCTGGGAGTCACTCTGACCCAATGTCTTCTACATTGCATGCATTCAGAAACATCTGACTAAGGTAAAAAGGAGAGTATCCTCTTGTTTATGGCATTAGCCAAGGTAATTGCCTTTCATAAAATGAATGGGTGAAGAGTGTGTTAGAAGACCACCTTTATTTACTGCCACTTTAGCTTCTGATTTGGTATTGTCACAGGAATCAGAGCTGCTAGTTTAATGTCTGTGTTGCTGTTAGTTGCTGTTATGTAAGTGAAAAATGTGATTTCTAGGTCAGGAGTGAAATTTTGTAGCCCTGTTTACATTATTCCTTTAACTGAACAGGGGTGGTATTTTTCCAGTGCTTTCTGCTAATGGAAGAATATCTTCTGAGGTAGAGTTAGTGTGGTGGAAGCTAGTGGCGTTAATCATTAGAATAGCCTTTTGGCTGAGGTGCATTTGCAGGTGTGTTTTTTTTTTTTTTTTTTCTTGCTGTTGTGAAACAGGTAATCACTCTGGGTAGATTTCTGGCTATATATGTATACAGGAGTACTCCAAGATGTCAAATTCAGCTTCTGGTGTATTGCCAAGATCTAATCCCTATCTGTTAAGTACAGTGGAGGTTTTTACATTCTAAAATGAGGAGAGCAAAATGGTGCAGTACAACAGAATAAACCACATTTTACTGCACTAAGCCGAGAGGTGAGGTGGCAGATTGCATGATTAAGGAATGCAGTTGCCTTAATGTATAGGCTATGGGGAGATCCTATTTGCATACAAAAAAAAAAACATGATGGAAGAAAAAGTGGTGCCAGGTTTATCTTGGTAGTGTCTAATGGCAGAATGAGACAACGGGCACAAATGAAGAAAACACTAAATTCTGTGTGAGCTTGAAAATGCTTTTTTACAGAGGTTTGTCAAAGACAGTCTGTAGATTGAAAACCTAGCTGACAGAGCACTGGGCAAATGGTGTTAGCTGACCCTGCTTGAGCAGGGAGTTGGACTGTGTGACCTGAAGGGTTTTCTTTTATCTGAATGATTCTTTGGAGTGAAAGTGGTCCTACTAGCTTCCTAGGCTTACCAGGGTGTGCAAGCCTGTCTTTAAAGTGGCTTTTCCCTATAAAGGAAGTGTAACTGCTTGCTGTAGTCTCATAAAATTTATGAGAATGTCTTAACTTTCTCTACTCATGTTAGAAGTTGCCAAACAGGACACTTTTTATGTCAGGGCTGTGATCTGTCTTCAAAATAAATACTCTAATCATTTAGAACTGTGCAGTTTTGATGGGGGAATGTATCATTGGATGAGGAATAGTAGCTGGTATGCTTGTACCCAGTTAAGATCTAATTAATAAATTAGCAACAGACAGCTGATGGGTGAATGAGACAGTAAGTGAGGATTTGGAACCTGCTAACATCAGCCTAATTATTTGAGAGAGACTATAGCTCAGAAGATAGATGAAAATACATAATGCAGGAGTACAGCTGATGGAGCCAGTGCAGACTTTAGCTCAAATGAGGCTATTGGTCTCTAAAGACTTGGTGCTGCAGGAGTAAGGGAGCTAAATGTGCTGTGTCCTGGTAGCCTCTATCATGAATTGTTTGGACAGAGTGAGTAGCAAAGTAACTGCTTTCTTGCAGTTCTGTATATAATTTCTATTGTACCATATTTCTTGAACAGTAACCTGGTCTAGTTAAGAGTACAGCTGTGTTAGGCTGGTTTGCAATCTGCTGCGTAAGTTTCCATAGCTCTAGATTAATTGCTGGCTATACAGTGGAGATGGGTGGGGAATATTAGAGAGACTTAAAAAATGATCTTTGAAATACTGCAGTTAACAGCAACTTTTTCCTTTGAATTTTTTCCATGGATACTTAAGTTTCATTCTAACTTTGTCAAATGATAGACTGTTCAGTTTAGCAAAGAACTGTAAAAAACTCTTGGGAAACAATCTTTCCCAAGTGAGAAGAGTATGTACTTGAGATGCTGATATTTATGAATACATTGGGTTGTGTGGTTAAGGTATTTTTAAAAAAGACAAATTCAGCCAAAAGAGACAATATCAGGAGGAAAAAAAAAGTACTGCATATTAAACCTATGCTTAACAACTTGGAGAAAATAATCTTTGGGACACAGAGAGTGAGGAGATAGTGAATTTTTTAGGGGAATTGTATTTTTATATTGATCTACTCAGCTGTGTTTGTTTTTTCTTAGACATAATAGTACAGACATTTGACTGGAGTGAGAACAATCACACTGCAACTACTCCAGTTTGAGTTTGAATCTTGCACTCCGAGGATAATCACTGTGTATCAGGTTATCTGTTACTCCATTTTTGAAGAATTGAGTCTTAGATAACATTCTATACAGTACAAAAGCAAAAATGGGTTTTTAAGGACTTAGAGTAAGATTACAAAGAAAACAGAAGAAAATGAGATGGGGATCTTAATTTTCCAGTTTCCTGTAAGTGCAAGTCTGGTGCTATAATGTCAACTGAGATGTGTGAACAGCAATTGTAATTTTAAATGGATGACTGATACCTAGCTGTTCCTGAGCAAAATACTTCCTGTGGTTCTTTCCAATATGAGCTATGGAGAAGAGGGCATTATTTCAGTGTCTTAAACTTCAGAGTCCTGAGAATCATGTTCAAGAAAGTCCACAAAGACCTGTTCCAACTGTAATACCTCAACCTGATTTCCCCCCCCCCAAAAAAAGATGTTGAAGATTTGAAGGTAACTCTTAACAGTAATAACCTATGTATTCCTCTGGCTGAATGAAGAGATACAGCAACTCGTATGCTGAATAGTATTATTTGTAGACTGTTGGAGAATACACTTTACTGGAGGTGTTATGTATTTAGAGTAGCAGGTAGTTCCTGCTCTAGTATCTTGCCATACAAACAGGATATCATACACTCTGTTGTCCTTTTTCAGAAGGAGGCGACCTGAAAATAGTGAAGGAGGTGAACAGGGAAAAGAAAGGATGAAAGAATGTATAATTAGGGAAATTGGGGGTGGGGGAAGGGAGGAAGAAATTAAGTGCAAGACAAAGTCCAATGCTATTACCTGAACAATACCAGAATTCTAGGGCTTGATCCTAAGGCTCTCATAGGTTCTCAAATTACAAGGGTGGTGGTTGAATCTGATAAATGTCCTCACAGCTGGAATACAGTGTTAGACTGCTTCAACTGGATAATCCTTATCTTGCAGATGATAACCTTTCGGTAGACATGTACTGGCTCAAGCTAAATTTCCCTATCCCTAGTGAACTAGTGCTTTTATCAGTAGGTATTGACACTTTGCTCATTCTGCATCCTTCCTTTTGCTGTTTAGGTGGCCACCATGTTGTGCTGATTCCTTTCAGCACAAGGCAACCTTAGAGGTTAGGCAGGTATTCCTGTTCCTTCCAGGTCTGACAAGCCTGGAGTTGGGAGCAATCACCTGCTGTACCATTACAACAGTATGCTGCTGGTCCTGTGCACCTTCTTAAAAGCCACATGGGCTTTGGCAGTCAAAAATGCAGTGAAGGGCCCTTGAGGGAAGGAACTTCTGCTAGCTTTCTACAGAGGCAGGATTGTAGAAGAGTTGTCTGGTTTTGCAGTAAGAGCTGTTTGGTTTTTTTTTTTAAACTAATAGGTTTTTTTACTGCAATATGCTGCTGTCAATAGGGGGAAAAAAAGACATTTTCTCACCTCCCCATCTGTTACTAACATGTGAAGTATTAGATGATTAGCAGCACCAGGAAGGCTTGAGGTTTCTTGGTTCCCTCTATCTCTGAGGTGTTTAAGCCTCTGACTACTATAAACACTTTTTTTTCCCCCCTTCTTAAACAGCCCCTGCTTTTCTAATAGCCAAATTTTAAGCCTTTGAAAGAGACCTTTGAGGCTCCCTGTATTCCATGTGGAAAACAGTCTTGTTGATTTGCTGCCAGATTGTTCCCACAGAACACAAAAATTGCAATTAAAGGTCTACTCTTAAAGCTCTGTGGTCAGTGTAGTCTTTACATTTGATTCAAAAGGCCTTGAATATGCTTAACAATAAAGCCCCTTAATGGATAAAGATACGTGAAAATTAACAATAATTTCGAATTGATTTGCAAGACACTGCAATATGTTACTAGAATTATTTAGGGTTTTTTTAATGGTGTAAATAAGACAGACTACATAATTGATTTGCATTTTCAACTCTGAGAATGCCAGACATTTTTCCATGGAATTAATATTGGCATTTATTTATGCATATGTTACATTCTTAAAAGGCTGCCAAGAAAAAAAGTATTAGAGGATTGTCTTCTGTTGATGTTTGCCAGCCAGGGTAACAGAACAGTTTGCAAGAGCCCCTGAAAGCAAGAGCAAATGAGCACTTTCAGCTGTTCTTCCTGTCCAGTATGACAAGTTTTCTTGTTTTCTTTTTTGGGCATGGACTGTGGTGCTCAGACTAAACACACAGGGAATTTGTGCATCTGTGCTAGCTTTTCCATCCTTTTCCACCCTCATGCTCATCATAACTGGGCTGATGCTGCGAGCAGGCAGTGGCTTCCCCAAAAACCGCTTAAAATCCTTGAGTGGTTCTTTACAGAACTTGGGAAGAAACACCACAAAACATCTCTCTTACTTCTGGCAGCTTTTCTTTTTAAATTTACCCACGTTCTACACTTTCCTAAAGAAGCATTAGGTCAGAAGACAAATATCTGCATACCCTAAAGAAATCTCCATGTGATCTAAGCTGGAGGTTCCATACAGAAAGGCCCAAGTTGCCATGCTATAATTTGTCAGAAATTATACTTGAGGATGAGTTTTATTGCCAAGGGTTCTGATAAAGGTATCAGGTATCAATATCAGTTTAGGTTGGGGACTGACCTGTTGAANAACAGGCTGCCCAGGGGGGTTGTGGAGTCTCCCTCTCTGGAGATATTCCAAACCTGCCTGGATGCATTCCTGTGTGATCTGCTGTAGGTGCTCCTGCTTTGGCAGGGGAGTTGGACTGGATGAGCTTTGGAGGTCCCTTCCAGCCCCTGACATTCTGTGATTCTGTGTAATTTTTGTTTGCTGAGGAGAGGTACCAAATTCTTTTAATAAGTGCAAAACAGTGAAGCGTAATCTTTACTTACAAAAGCAGTGTAATTTAGGACAAGCATGTTGGGGGCGAAGGGTTTCAAGGCTTCACATGTCCATAGTCCTTGGTTGCCTCTGAAAATAACTCTGCTTCCATATTAGCAGCTAAAAAACCAAAGAATCAGTCATTTACTGTTGAAGCTGATTGGAAGTATTTCCATCAAACCTAAGGCTTTATTCCTCACCTGCATCTGGAAGGAGGTACATTTTATCTATGAAGTGTAGGCAAGCAGCTATTGAAGTAATTGCTGAGTAATCTTAAGCAAACAGGCAGTTTCCAGAGAACATCTGATGCCATTACGTTTTATATCAGAAGCATAGGGAAAAATGCCTTCAATATTCAATTGTACATGTTTTTGTCTTCAGCCCTATCTTCTGCACCTGGCCAGAGTAGGCTGTTTTCTCCACAAATGCTGAAAGTTATATTCATTCCCTGTTTAGTTACCCATTCACTAATCACATAGAAGGATGAAAGGAGGCAATATAAATTATATCTTTCAGTTCAGCTGTGCTTCGAAGGGGAGGGGCAGACCCTACCTTGGCAGTCATGCCCAAGGGCAGAATTTCACTGCCAGCCTCTCTCTGGAGAACATTCTTGAGCCTTTTCAGACGAGACTTCTCTTGGCCTGTGCAGATATACATAGCTCTGGAGTGATGAGCAATATAAAAAAATTCAATCTCATCTCTTCCATTTAAAACAGTATCACTGAAATAATTGGGAGCTGATACCGGTTTGTGCTTTTCTCGGTCTTTGATTAAAAGAAAAATGAAAGCAGAATTTACTTTTCTAATATGCTTTCAGAATAGAGGGGGGAAATGCACAAATTTACTTTCTTAATAATGCTAATTGTAGGTAGCTATGCATTCTGTGGTTTCTTCAAGAAGCCCAGCTCAACTGAATGAAGACAACACAGTTTTAAAGAAAAGGCAGAGGGAGAGCAAAAATATCAAGCTGATATCCTGCAACCAAGTGCTTCTGTGTACTTTCTTGTTCTCTTCAAAGAGAAAACACTAGCAACATGCTCACTTAAAACTCAATTCTCAATTACTGTATTTTTTAAAGACAAGGTAAGACTTTATGTCAGTACCCATATATGGAGAAAAACAATAGCTGTGGTTCACTTCCAGAGTGTAAGTGGGTGAAGGCTCTAGAGACTGTTAATTTGTAGATAATACATGGCCTGTATTGTCTGCTTCACCTGAACTTTAAAATGTGTTCTTCAGGATACTTTGCTTTTGTGTTTTCAGTTTCTACAATAATATTTCTATAATTTCTATAATAATTATTCCTCCCAGTTAGAGATTTGAGTAGTGTAGGTCAAAGGTCTGCATTTTTGCATACTTATTCTATTTCCTTAGTTCTTACCACCTGTCTTCCCTTTGCAGATGCAAGCAATCCCAAAATTAAACCTACATATTCAACTTGAGTTTCTTTGTGAGGGGCATGGTTTAATGGATTTTGCAGTGCTAGGTTAATGATCTAACTTGGTGATCTTAAAGATCTTTTCCAACCTAAAGGATTCCATGATAACCATGGCAGCTGTTGCTCTTTCCTCATCTTACTCTCATTTTTCTGTTCAAAATACAGGACAGATGGGTTTAATTGTTTGAACTCCATCAGTTTTGAACTTTTCTGATGCATGGTCATTCTTGTGAGAGGGCTTCATCTTGCCAACAGAGCTGCTCTTCATTCCACTGCTTGGAAGTTGTCTTCTCTGTATCCTCCTGGGCTGTATTTCTGTCCTGACTCTGTGCTTGAGATGCTCTTCTGTTCTCCATTCTGTCTAGTGTAATAGGTACCCAGCAACAAAGCTCTTCACCTCCTGAACAGAGGTTTCTACCTCTTCTGTGAAAAGCTTAGAAGGATGTTCATGGCAGCTACAGAGGACCAGTGAATGCAGCCTGTGTAAACCTGTTGCTAGGCAGAAAACAGCCACAGTCCAGATCTTTGGTGAGAGTCCTGACACACATGTATTCTATTTCACTCATTACAGGAGGGGGGCCTGTCTTCTCTGCTAGCTTACAGCCTCAAAGCAGATCCTAGCCAGGAAATCCTTTTCCAGACTGACTTGCCCTTTGGCACAGCAATCTCAGTAATGGGATGAAAAATAAATTTGAATATGAATTTTGAGCCATTCAGTCAAAGTATCCTGAAGGAGTGAGTCTGGCAGTCTCAGTTCAGCTTAAATTTATTTATTGGAGACCTTTTTGGGGTTTTGTATTCTTCCATTTTTGTCTGAAAACTTGATTTAATTTTTATACTCAAGATATTTTCCCCTAAACTTCCTCCCATAAAGGCTGATTATTGTAAAATACTTCTCCACTTTTCATAGCAGTTTTGTAAGATTATTCAAGTATGACTAACACCCTAGAAAAGCAGCAAAGCTTCACCTTCAAGGGGTGAAGCAAGATCAGACCCTTGAAAGGTACCAAAATGACAGATCATACTTTTGAGTGAGATTCTACCTTCAACTCCACCACGTTGTTCTTTGTTGTGTGGAAATATCAGAAGGAACATTAGCTTTAAGGTCTCATCATTCTCCTGACTGAACTTTTTCTTCAGGATACTAACACTACACCGGGCCACTAAGCTCTCAGCTCTCCTCTAGCTCACAGGTTTGCATGCAAGTAAGTAAATTAGATGAAAATTACATGATAGGAAAAAACTATTTGTGTTCTAACACTGAAGCACACCTGTGACTCCCATTTATATGCTTCAGCTGAAGGCCACTGAAGTCTCCCATTAAATTCAGTGGGACCTGGATCAAGCCCATAAGATGGTATCTTGACAATCTGTGGGATATGTCTTGATAGAGCATATTTTTTAAGGATATACTGAGTTCTAACCAATAAAGCAATTAAGTGTTTAACTTGAGTAATAGGTTGAAGCCTGTGCTGACAGTCAAGCACGAACTTTGCTGAACTGGGACCAAAACAGTAATTTACATTGAAGGCTATCCCCATTCAGCAGGTGAAAAATAAGGCTTCTGCAGACACACAACCTCAGTAGATACCACTGTGGTTACAGCTCTTTCAGACCAGAGCTGTCTCAAACTCAGCCATTTTGAAATAAAAAGACAGTTCAGCATGTTTGGGCCCAGTCATGTTCACAGTAAATTTAGTTATGCCGCGTGAGGGCATTTGTAATAAGCATTTTTTTGGAAGTAAAAACCTGATAGATACCATTGGAAAAAATTAATATTTTCTATCTTAGTGAACAGCAGAGGATCCTTCCTAGTAACTGGTGCACTCATGATGGCAAAGGAACAGTGTTGGGCAGTGTTACTCTTCCTACTCACTATTACCCAACATTTCCCATGTTTTTTGGCTGTCCAGGTTCTCAAAATAAGCAAGCAAACAAAATTCTTCCAAACAAACAATGACAAACTAAAAAACACCCCCCCACACCCACTGGAAAAAAAAAATCAAATCCAGAAACCCAACAAGAAACTCCAACCAAAACAAAACCAATAACAAACAAACCCCCAAAACCCCACCTGGAAATAGTGAAAATAGTAATTGCTTCTTTTTTGGCCCAGGCAGTTTGTGTTTTGTTCTGTTGTCCAGAGGCACTCAAAAATTCACTTCACTCTAAGTACTATGCAAATGAATATTTCCACTAATAATATATGCATGGCCATCTGAAATGCAAAACATGAGCATAAATTGCCATGCGTTGGCTGAGGCATAGGAGCTCTGTGTATGACCTGAGCACATGTGAAGTAATTTAAATCAGCTTAGCCCTTTGCAATGTCAGGTCAGTTCATGTTGCCGGGGGCTACCTTGTTTGAATAAACTCATACTTCAGAGATTAGAGAAACTGATGAACAGTGACTTTCTCTGTTGTGGCCCAAGAAAGTTCAGCACCCCTGGCTGCTGACAGTGGTCCTGTCTTAGAGGCCGTCACTTTGCACACAAAAACTAGCCAAGCACAATGTGTGTCCCACCTCAGCTGCTTTATTGATGCTCTTTAAACTGCAGGTGAAGTGAAACTTAAGTTGAGCCAACAGACTTCACCCTGAAGCTGTCAAGGCACTTGATGTATTATCTTCTTCTGACTGCTCACTGTGAGCATGACAACCACAACTACCAGAGTAGCAGCTCCTTAAATTATTGCAGAAAAGCATAGTGAGCTCATCTATGAATACCCTAACAATCAACATCAACTTAATCTCACCTGGTGCATGAGACCCTGTTACCTTCCACAACCATTTATTCCTGTGCTTGTGGCCTTTGTAGTCCTCTAGGGCATTGATCTTTTAAGCACAGCTTATAAAGAGCTATTGGAGGAATCATCTTTTTAATGGCTGTTGGAAGAAAGGTGACAAACAGAATCTGGTTTTTGCTAATGTCTAGCCTAAACCTACCCTAGTGCAGCTTGAGGTGGTTCCCTCTTGTTCTATCACTAATTACCTGTAAGAAGAGACCAGTATCTGCCTCTATATATTGTCTTTTCATGTAGTTGCAGAGAGTAGTAAGGTCTCCCTGCAGCCTTCTCTTCCTCAAACTAAACAAATCTCAGTTCCCTAGTTGCTTTTCATAAGACTCATTCTCTAGGCCCTTCACCATCTTCATTGCTCTTCCTTGCAGCAGCTCCAGCACCTCAATGTCACTCCTGTACTGAGGTGCCCAAAACTCAACACAGTACTCGAGGTGTGGCCTCACCAAGAGTACAGGGAGTCAACCACTTCCTTAATCCTACTGGTCACACTAATACAAGCCAGAATGCCATTGGCTTTCTTTGTCACCTGGGCACACTGCTGGCTCATATGCAGCTGTTTGTCAATTAGAACTCCCCAGGTCCCTTTCTGCTGGACAACTTTACAGCGACACTTCCCCAAGCCTATAGTGTTATGTGAAGTTGTTGTGGCCCAAGTGCAGGATCCAGCACTTGGCCTTGTTGAAGCACATCCCATTGACCTTGGCCCATTGATCCAGTCTGTCTAAGTCCCTGTGTACAACCTCCCTACCCTCAAGCAGATCAACACTTGGTGTCATCTGCAAATTTACTAACGGTGCACTCTAACTCCCCATCGATAAAGATGTTAAACAGAAGTGGTCCTAATGCTGAGCTCTGAGGAACACCAATTGTGGCTGGCAGCTCATGCAACAAAAATGTCTTCAGAATGCAACCAAAGCACCCAAACTTTTCTCTTTGTGACTGTTCAGTCTCCAAGGTCCTTTATGGTGTATATAGTGAAAAGCAATGTGTTCTTTCTCATGTTACCCATCCTCTTAAAAAAAACCCAATCTTTTTATAATTCCCTCATAAGGGTTTAAAAGAAGGAAATGTATTCTGGCTGTATGGCTAAGAGGAATTCATATTGCAAATGCACCAAAGTATGAATATTTCTGCAACTCAAAAGAGGAACAAGTAGATTGGATGCATATCATATTTATGTGGCAGAACAATGACTTGTAAAATTCCTTTCTTGCTTAAATTACAATTCTGCAGTATTTAAAATGCTTTCAGCCCTTTCAGTGTTGAGGCTGATCCTAATCTCTGAGGCAGTAGCATGACTTTCTCTGGCCTCTGTAATACAATTCCTGATTTACTGCAAGAGAGCAAGCACAAAGGCCACCACAGCTCCGTTTTAATGCTTCACTCAAAATATCCTGTATGTTGTCTATTAAATTGCCAGCTATCCCTGCACAGGCCATACCAACCTGTGTAACCCTGAGCTAGCTATGCTTCCCAGCTGTGAATTCTTTACCCCACTGAACAGCCCTCTAGTTACATAACTTGCAGTGAAAAAGAAATTGCTGTATTCTTACTGAAGAGCACTCAAATTACTCTATCACTGGGGCATTACAGAAGGGCCAATTGCTTCAAACCAGAGTCACTCATTAAAAAGCTGCTGTCTCAAGTTCACCTGACTGAATTTGCTAAACTGCAAGTGGAAGTGTTATGGCAGTCTTTTCTTCTTCCAGCAGAGCTGAACAATGGGCCATGCCAAGCAGCCGGAAAATGGTAAAGTCTCCAATCAGTACTGTGCTTCATAAAACTAACTTCTGTCATAGCCCAGGTTAGGCATCTACATGATCTTCTGCAGGAAGGCTTAGGCTTTCTCTGCCCACATCCTAAGCAGGTGCAGGCTCAGGCTGGAGAGAAGCCAAGTGACCAGGTTAGGGTGGCAATGAGCATGAGTTAATACTCCCAGCAGGATTACCAGCTAAGGTTTGGAACTCTGCTGATGAGGACTACACTCCAAACTCAGCAGATACAATGAGCAATAAAAGGCAAAAACTTTGAAACAGGCAACATATTGTCTGACACACATGTCATCTCCCATGCCCCAGCATGCTGTAGACTGTGAATCTGACTCCCAAGTGCTTAATTCCCCTCATTCACTTCCCAGGGATGATAGGCACCTAACTCAACATTTCCTTCTACTTTTAGGGATGGCATTTTTAAGAGTTAAAACATCCAAGCACCTCTTTGGTCATGGCACTAAACGGCTGTGTGGATGTGGTTTATCTTGATTTCAGTAAAGCATTTGACACTGTCTCCCACAGCATCCTTCTGGCTAACCTGAGGCAGTGTGGTCTGGATGGTCAGGAAGTGAGTTGGATTGGGAACTGGTTGAAGGAAAGAAGCCAGAGGGTTGTGGTCAATGAGATGGAGTCCACTTGGAGGCCTGTAACTAGTGGAGTCCCTCAGGGGTCAGTACTG
>WBNM01010205.1:0-10493 GCA_013399055.1 Ramphastos sulfuratus | reverse complement strand
TTATTCCTTCCAACCTTGCTAATAGCTGACCAGCTTTCCACAGTACTGTAGCACAATATGTAATAACCTGCAATTATTGTCCATTTAGGCTTTCCCCTGGGTCTTCTTTATTCCTGCTGTCAGTGGACCTGTACACTGTTTTTCTGCTGATTTTACTACCTGATTCATTGCTGCTGAGAAGGAAAAAAAAAAAAATCAGTGATGATCTACAACCTGTTATATAATTTTCCCGTCTGTCGTTCTTATTGTTTCCTCCACCCCCCCCCCCCCCCCCCCCCCCCCCCCCCCCACCAGTTCCTTGGCCTACTGCAGAGACTTTTTGAAAATTGCTTTATAATAGGCCTTCCTCAGCTGCTGAATCCTGTTCTGTACTGGATCATTCTTTAAGTATTCTGCTGCTGAGTTCTGTACTTCTGTACAGCAGTTACAGTTTGCACAGTAAACCAGAGGTCAGGCACACAGTAGCTCTTTTGCTTTTTCACCCTCTTCTCCACACCTTTTTCTGCTCCAGACAGCCAAAGTAGCTAGAATTGTAGCTCAGATATTATTGCTTATTGCCTTCCATGTCATTAGGAGTTAAGGAATTATTGCACCAAGCCTGTCCTATTTCTTAGCATCGACAGAGGAAATTCACTCTATCTACGGAGAATCTATGTTCTATCTCTAGTCTTTCTTACTGTTTATTGGATTATGCTCCAGGACTGGGTTAGATAGGCTAGTAAACTTTACATCCGGTAAAACTGCTGGATTGCAGTGTAATTACTTTCTCATTGGTAAGTTAATTGGTGGTTAGGTGGCTTATAAGCTAAAGGGTTGTTGGTGAGAGTGAGATTTCTAAACAATTAGAGTGGTCCAGGATATTGAACATATGAATTTACAGATGCATGTTGTTTTAACACATATTTCTTTTGTGTAGGTTTGGTTTGGTTTATGGTGTTCTGTGTTGTTGTTGTTTGGTTTATTTTGGGTTTTTTTGTTGGTTTTTTTTTCCTCAACAATATCCACTAGTTAATTCCACCATCTCTGAAGTTATTCAGTGTCTGTTCTTGTAAGCATTACAATTGATGTTCTGTGCATTCTCATGCAGGTCCCCATGCATGCTGCTGAAAGGGCTAAACATGAAACCAAACCAAACCACTTTGGAAAGTGGGAAAAAACCATCTAAAAAATAAATTTGTTTAAAGATTGGGAATAAAATGGAACTTCTAAAATACGAGTGCCTTTTTAAATATATGCAATTTGCATAATGCAAACCCTTGATGAAGTAGAAGGTGATTTTAGAGTTTAGGGAGAATATTCTAAAGATATACCAGAGATTTCTTATGTGAACAGAAGGCAATAGTTTGATGTTCCCACTCAACCTCAGTAAGCTATGACAAAAATACTGAGTTTCCCTCGTTATTTTTCTCTTGTCAACTATAAACTTTTTCAGCAACAGAAATTCTCCTACACTAATCATACATCCCAGTGAAGCTTTTTTCTTGACTGAACCCTACCACAACAGAGAAAGGAATAAATAACATTTAGTGAATTGCAAGGTTGTAGAAGATACGATGGAACTCAATGGTGGAGAACAGCTAGGCGAAAGGCTGTAGAGAGATGAGAGCTAAGGGGGAAGAATGAGACAGGGTTTTCAAAGTTATGGATTCATTTGAGGTGTTGGATGGTACTGTAGGGGTCATATAGGACAAGTGAGAAAATTCAGGAAAAGATAAAGAAGGGTAAAGGGAGAGCACAGCTAACTGACCATTGAAGAAAAATCAGAAAAAAATACAAGACTCCTGTTACGGAGTCCCAACTGTTACTCAGATTTAACATTTATGAAAAAGTAACCAAACATTCCCTAATGTTCCTGTCCTTCCTAATCATCACCAATAAGTATTTTCAAATGTCAATTTAGAAATGTGTCTATTCTGACTCTTGGAAAGTCACGGATCTTTAGAAAAGACAGCAAAAACCAAGCAAAATACTGGGGAACAGAACCAGCAGAAGTCATTTTCTTCCAGTCATGCTTTTCAAACCAGTGAAAATGACATTTGTCAGAAGACCTGTTTTAATCTGGAAACAGGAATTGTATTACTTCTTGTAATATTGCTGGAGGCTATGGAAGAAATGTTCTCATATACTTATGATGGTCTAAAGTCCCCTCAAAAAGCTGAAGGCCCTGTAGCAAGACCTCAGAGGCCTCCTCAGTGCATATACAATAAGACAATTTAATTACTAGTTATTCAAATATTCAGATGTTTCCAATTCCTTTCAAAACACAAGGCTATTGACTTCCAGTGACACTTGTGTTCTCACTTGGGATAATAAACTACCATTGAAATAACAAATGAGCAACTTATGTAGAAGTTAAGAGTGTTAGTTTAAGACACAAAATAAACAACCCAAACTTTTAACTACTTTAGGTAGCATGAGGCATCATCAAATTTTATTACCTGATAGTTCATAATCATCTTAGAATAATATGTCCAAGCATCTACTGACCATATGGAAGAAAGTTGGCATTTTAATTTTGCTGTACCCCTGGTGACCTATCTCCTATGGGATTATTTTGGTCTCGTGAAATAGTAACCCTTAATTTGAGGGGTTTGATGCAGTAGGCAAAAATCAAAATAAGACTTAGAGTTTGGGGGTTTTTTTTTTTTTTTTTTTAAAAAGAGCCCTCATGAGTTTGGCAAATAGAAGATAATACAGCAGCTGAGAGTTTTGAATTAAAGTCTTAGTAGTTAGATCATGGATGCTTAGTGTTTGTCTTCAAAGCTCTACTCCCAGGAAAGAGGGCAGGCAACCTAGATACTAAGTGGAAGATCAGATTAACCCTGACATTTCTAGGTCAAGGGAAGAACTGAGGTCATGCCTTTCCCATGCCCACCAAAGTCACATCTGTGCTGATTAGAAGTGCGCATGGAAGTATTGATATAAAATTCAGGAGGGCAAATGGTGCTGCTACTCTTTAAAATGCAACATGTCAACAATTACTTACGTTTTCACTCACTACATCACTATGTATGTTCTACCCTGTCTCTCTAAAGCAATCTTATAAATCATTGAAGAGAATGATCCTATTTTTACCTCAAATATTCTAGCCTTGAAATCATATGAATATTTTCCAAATTAGGTCTTCAGATTACTAGATCATTTTATTACTTGAAACTGTATTTTTAATTTTTTTTTTCCTGTGGTCCTTACTTTGGGGAAAAATAGCTTAGAGGCAGAGCTGTCAAGCAATTAGCTACTGTTTGATGAAGCACAGCCACCCTTTCTGGTTTCTGGAATACACCTATCTCCTGATTTTATATGTTGTGGAGAGTTTCTGCTATAGAAGAAAGAAAAAGTTGATTTTTAGTAACATATGTGAGCTAGCTCAGATTTAGACAGCAGTGAATGTTGAACCATGAGACATAAACTAGTCCTTTGTCATCTTAGCAAAGGCAGATTTTCTGCCTGTTTCAGGCCTGCTAGTTGATCACTGTGCATTAAAGAGTCTCCATCAACGGAGCTGTTACATGTTTCCCAAACAATTTACTCAGCTGCTTAACTGTTCTTTATCAGAAGAACATTTTCTTTGTCTTCTCTGAAGAATAATTCATTTCATTTTCCTTGACAGCTTTTGAACTGAAGAACCAAAGAATCATTACTCTGTTTCCCAACAGTCTTCTCTTTTCTAGACAAACTGCAGCAGTTCCTTCAATCTTTTGGACACAAACAGGACAGATATTGCTTAACAATGTAGTGAGATATTTACAACCATGGTCATGATTTTAGCATTCTGTTTGCTCTTTCCTCATTACGATCTTACTTTTGTTAATTTCTGTTTCATACATCAATGTAAATAGGAATGATATTGTGTTTGGCCTTGATTGTCTATAATTCTGTATGTCACTGTCTGCCATCTAAAAGTAGTTTAGAGAAGATACTACAGCATATAACATGTTTAATGATGACTCTTTCTGGAAATCCAGAACTGGCAGATGTGAGGAGTGTAGGAGCTGTGCTTTAATCCATGTGTGCCTTTCAGCAGAGCTGATGGTACAAAATAGAAATGCTAGTTAGAGACCCTGAGCTATGGCACCATGTAAGTGAGGACCACATCTCTTAAAGTGTTGAACACTGCCAGTGGGCAATCACTAGTTCTAGATCTTATGGAGAGGGCAACAATTACTGTGCACACTGCTATGCATACATTAGACAGACAACCTTGTTCAGGTACCTTCTGTGCTACCTATGCGACTGTGGTTAAGCCATTAAGATTTATTTTGTTTAAATGTCTTTTCTCTTGAATATAGGGGGAAAATATTTAATTTTAAATTATTTCCTCCTTTTAAGGAGAAAATAATTTAAAACCGCATAATGGTACCAGAAAAAGAGCAAGATGCATAAGTACAACTAGGCAAGAACAACCACTCTGTAATGAATTGTGAAGCAGTGACACCTTTCAGATTACACACAGATCTATTTACTGTTTAGCTCACAAACAAATGCATTTGTTCTACTAATAAATCATTATATGTATACAAAATATATGGAAGTTTACCTTACATGAGGTCTCACATGCATACTAATTTTGCAATTAATTTATACTGCAAAGATTTCTTATTTTGCAAAAAGCATACTTTTCAAAATGAGAAGAAATAAATCTAAAAATGAAAGAAATCCCAAAACAAACAGAACAAAACAACTGAATCTCATTGTAGTGCCATTTTAAATGTCCATTTCTGGGTAACTAACATGATTCGTGTTATATGTCTGTTTTCAGAAACACGTAGAAGTCTCAGTGTTTTCCATAAGTAGATTTTTGAACTATTGATTTGTAAATTATGCAAGCAATGGCAATTTACAAATTTAAATGTTCTTTAAATGGAGAGTGGCTTTTTGTAAAGTCCCAGATAATGACATTCATTAGATGTTACCAGATCTTGTCACCTCTGAAATGTAGGTATATTCCTCCCGGAAACATAGCTTTGGTTGCTCTGTTTTCTCCTCAGGTTGGTGACATTTCTCATGATAAAACTCTCAATCCAGTTTCTTATAGCTTTGACATCTTAGGTGTTTGCATATCTCCGTAATGAAAAAAAAAAAAAAAAACCCCCAAACCAACAACAAAAAACAAAACAAAGAAACAAAGGAAAAAACCCAAAACCACCAGATCAATGAAGCACCCTCCAGTACCTGAACCAATAGATTCTCTGGAGAACAAGACCACAGAAAAACACATTGGTTGTTCTATCTACCAATTCTGGTAATAATTTGTTAATTAAGCTCTAAATCTTTAGTAGCTGCAATAAAGATTCAAGATTTCAAATCTTTGGTCTGGAGGTGAGACCTTTGCTATGACCAGGACTTAACTGACGTACAGACATTTAAAATTCACAATCTCAGAGAGCTCTTAAAAAGTTCAGCATTGTGGACTGGGACACTTTTATTGTCTCAGTACCTGAATATGATGTCTGTCCTGTATTTTCTCTGGTATCACCCCTTTCTCCTGTCCTTAGGTGAGACGTAGGAAAGACAAGTTTTAGTTTGAAAATAGTGCAAGCTATTCAGGGTATGGAATTCTTAACAAAGGAAGAAGAGATGAGTAGAAAGAGCGAAAGAGGAATGAGGAACTGGAATTAGGTACTGATGAGTGGGAAAGGGAGGAAACTAAAAATGGCCTGGATAGTTGAAGGAAATAGAAAAATTGATCTAAACAAGCAAGCAAGCAAGCAAACAAACAAAAAAACATCCCCCCCCCCAAAAAAAAAAAAAAAAAAAAAAAAAAAAAAGAAAAAAAAAAGAAGGGTATGAGACAAGAAATAAAAAAGAAATTGAGGATGGATGTCATGCTGTTAGCAGAAACTATTCCAGGCAGAGAATGTATGCAAAGAGATTAATTATTTTAATTAACAAAACCCATGAATCTTCAGTGACAGATGAATTCACTGTAGTTGGGTTTTGAATTTATAAAACCCAGTGTAACATGAGACACTGTGAAAGGTAAGGTAGTGGCCATCATACAGTACCTGTGATTTTAAGCAAGTATTTCATTGCCTCAGTTTCACACTCTATAGGACATGCAATCAAAACACTGAAAAGCTGTAAAGTAAATCCTGTTCTACTGATGGCCTGAAAAAGTGGGCAGCGTTTGGAAATCAACTTTTTTAAATGAAAGAAAATGATTTTTTGTGGATTTTTTAAAAATGAAGATATTTTATTAAAATAACTTTTTTAATATGATGGGTTTTGTTGTTTTATTTTGATTTGGGGTTTTTTGGTGGTTTTTTGTGGCTTTTGTTTTTAATTCTCTAGGAAAAAAAAAATCTCATTAAGTTGAAAATACACCTCTGCGATTCACACAAGTGTTTAATTATATAAAAGACATCAATTTCCTGTTCTACTCATATAAGCTGCTGGTTATCCTTAGAGTCATGTGAGAGGAGATAGAAATAAAACCTAAGTCTGTAAGTCTTTTCTGTTGCAAGCCAGAAAACTGCCAGCACGGTGCTTCTTGATGCAATGGGAGTGGTGTTTTTCCTGAGATGAACATTTACAGCATCTAAACTCACTTCCTCAAGCAACCATCAGATGGTAGCAATGCCTGTTTGCTATCTGCCATGGACTAGATATAAACTGGGATGCAGAAATCAAGGCTGATACTGCCAGTCTCTGCAACCACTTAGTCGCCTTTCGGGGTTGCCCTGCTATTAGCATTTTGGAGGACATGAAAGCTGTAGATTTGAGTGGTGATGCTGAGGTAGACACTATGTAAAACAATCTGATCTTATATGCACAGGGTTGTAGCCAATAGCCACATGCATGAGGGAACTGATGAAGCCCAAGGGAAATGCAGATGTGCTATCCCTGGTTTTGTTCTCTAGGTTTTGGTTTGTTACAAAGAAGGACTCTAAGGGGTGTGGAAATAAAAATAGTGAGAAAATTAATTTTGGACCTTGAGACTAACCTAGTACAGTCGCTCAAGGAAATTGATTCAGTGTTGCAGAAGGGTGACAGTGTGGACTCCTGCAGCATGCAGGACTCCTTGGTGAAGTGATAAAAAGTTTCCTTTTTGATGGTCTGATCTAAGGTCACTGAATACTGCCCTCTCATATGGATACTTTCAGTCCAGTGTCATCCTCGAAGATGAGGAATAGATTCAATACCACTAACTTTAAATGTCAAACAGTTAGACACCTAAGCATGACTTCACATCTGTGTTCTGTGTGTAGCCTGTGGGGAGATAGAGACTGAGAAAGTGAGGAAAAAAAAAAAAACTTTTCCCAGGCCAAAGTTCTTGACTCGAGGTGTAACAAAGCAACCTGTGAAGGTAGCTATTTCTCTCTACTAACCAGAAATTAACTTAATTTGATTCCCTTAAACTTTGGACCTGATTTTAAGCTGCTAAACTGTTATAAATCAATCCCTGTGACTGTTATTGAAAAGTAGATCTCCCAACACTCATTCTGCCTTCCCATTCTATGCCCCCAAAAAGAAGAATTTTATAAAATGGAGGCACATGATACACAATCACCAATCTTTGTAACCATTATAATCATAGTTTAGCAACAATTTGAAGTTACTTCCTGTCTGGTTGCTTAATTCATCACGTTTCTCCTGAAATACCAGTGCTATTGGAATTTTTATCAGAAGTTTGAAATTATGCTTGCTTGTCAGTGATATTTTTACTAGTCTTCCATCATGTCCAGGACAGACTCACTTAACATGTCCCATTGTTGCAGTGAGATACCTGATCCAGCTGCCCTGGGAAAGATGCCTTTTCATTCTGCTTTGCTGCTTGGTCCTCACATGATGCCTTCTTTAGCAAAATATTGCTTTTATTTCCCCTCCAGCTGCTGTCCCCTTTACCTGAAAATGTCTTCTGATCAGGCTTCTGAAGGTGGAAGCTTCATTAACAGTATGGATGCTCAGGATGCTATTGTTGGAGGCAACTGATTCACATTGGTAAAATACTAAACTGTAGCCCACTGTCAGACATTATGATGGTGGGTGTGCTATATTTAGCAAAAATAGATTTGGCTTATCTGATAACCTGTTTAACCACAGAGTTTCCTACTAAGCTCTCAGGGAACTGAGAATAATATTCTAGNCCGAATCTTTTCTTTTTTTTTTTTTTTTCTGAGTCACTGACACTGGAATTTTTTTTTTACTTGAACTGGGATTATATTTTTGGCATGTATAGAAAGTCTTGACTACTTCTTAAATGTCAATTTATATCTGTATAGTGTGTATATATGTGCACATATATATAATACAGCTCTTTGAGTTCTTACTCTCTGGGATCTCTTATTCTACAAGCTTTTTCACTAGGCAGCTCAGTCACTTTGGTCACACTGTTGGTGTCTCTTCAGGTCTGGGATATTGTGTAGTACCTCCATCTATGTCCCAGATCTCTTTCTGAGTTGTTGTTCTAGAAAACACAGTACAAATTCGGTCAGACGCATATCTCTGGTAAATCATAGAGTAATTCCAGAGGAAGCCTCTTCACTATGCAACTTTGTGCTTCCACTAGACTTTGCAGAGAGAGGGACTGAAGTTTTAACTGCCTGCTAAGTCTGGTTTTAGATTACAAATCATATGTATGTATACATGTATAATCATATGTAATCATATGTATATATATATATTCATATGTGTATATATGTATGTATATATATAGGCACTGGAACAGGTTGCCCAGGGAGGTTGTGGATGCTTCCTCTCTGAAGGTGTTCAAGGCCAGGTTGGACAAGGCCTTGAGTAACCTGTACTAGTGGGAGGTGTCCCTGCCTATGGCAGGAGGTTGGAACTAGATGATCCTTGAGGTCCCTTCCAACCTTACTATTCTATGATTCTATATTCACCACTGTAGTAGAATGCCATGGCATGAAGAATAACTGCCGCTTATAAATAAGTATGTATTTTTTACTGCATTTATATGCAAAGACTAAATCTTTACTCCCCATTTATGCTCACCAGTGCTATGAACTCTGNTAGCCTTAAACCAGCACAGTGGCTCACCTTTGTTTTTCACCATGCTACTGTAAAACTTCGCTAGCGGTGCCCTCCTTGAGAAACTGCATTCTATACTTACCCTAATAGTGCCTTATGGCCAAGCTCTTCTAAGTGAATGTATTGTGTCTGCAGTTATTTACTGACATTTGCATAACATTTGCATCTAAGTGGCTTCTCTGTCACTGGTCTGAATGGCTAGTCTGGTTACTGCTTCTCTATATTGCTTATCTGCATTTTCCCTTTGACTAGTCGTGACTTACATGATTTACTTACACACCATGTTGTATCAAATCATACATTTATTTTTGTGTTCACAGTCCTTTGATACAGCCCTAAGTATTCAGTTACGTTGATCTACTGTCCCATCCCAGAGCTATCAGTGTTAACTATGCAGAACTAACTGCTGTCCAGAGCGTGGCTTGTTTGTAGTGAGCTGGGTTTGATGTTGGAACCAATCTCAGTGGCAGAATGTGGGGATGATGCTTTCAGAATGATATCCTGAACATGAAGGGATATATGGCATTTCCTGTAAAGGCACATGACTTCTGACTTCTTGGGGGGGGGCATATTTAGCATTGAATCTAGCTGGGTTTTTTTGCCCTTTTTTGTTTTTTTTTTTTTTTTTTTTTGTCATGGTGGGTTTTGTTTGTTTTGTTTTGTTTTGTTTTCTTTAAGGACAGTAAGAGATATTTTCTTTTTGTATCTCTTTTTAATTTAGAAACATCTACAAAGAGGAAACATTTTATTCTCCCCAGCACCCTCATTTGGCCTTTCATTCACTTAAGCAGTCTTATGGCAATAAGGTTGCCTCAGCTATTCTTTTAGTGTCTTTTAAAAAAACACCTGTTTCCAAGGACTATAGTGGCCATAAAGTTCAGCTATGCCCTCAGGACTTCTTTGTTCCTTCACACATTTCCAAAGTTATTTCAGTCCCCTACTTCTATGCTGTATGTACTTTCTTGATTATTTTATAATCTTATTGAATCATAAGCCAAACATTAAGTGGAAATTCTTTTTTTCTTTTCCCCTTTGGGATATAATTGCAGTATATTGGGGAATTCTGGTAAATGATAGATCTTTTGCTCGTGTGACTTCATAGAAAGCAAAAAATTTGATGGGAAGTTGAAGCAATATGTAGTTAGTATTTTTGGGATGTTTGCCTTTTTTTTTTTTTTTTTTTCTTTTTTTCCCCTCTACTTATTTATTATAAATGCTTACATGTTGAAAAACAAAAAATGTAGTTCATACAAGTACATACAAAAAATGGGACGTAAGAACCTTCCTAGTTCTGTTGCTTAAATACATATGGGAGCTCCACATAATTTTTCCCTCTCAACAGTATAGAAGTTCAAAATACTCTTTTTATATATATATATATATCTAGACACTGAAAATTGTAGGCATAAGGCCATATTGCCTTGTTGCATAGTTTAAAATGGGAGATATTCTCCTTATGATTGCACTACCTGTCTCAAACACAAAAGGAAGGGAAAGGGAAAGGG
>WBNM01010201.1:0-24921 GCA_013399055.1 Ramphastos sulfuratus | reverse complement strand
TGTGGCACTTCTCACTACGTCATGAGGCACTTAATGCCTTCTCCTGGTGCCTTGAGGCACTTAAGTTTCCAGGTAGTTCGAGCCCAAAACATCAGGGTAAGCTGGTCTGAAGCACGAGGCAGAGCAGAATATGTTGTTCAAGCTGAAAGCAGTGAGGCAGAGCACGTTGTCAGAGCAGAGCAGCACATACTGAGGCAGAGGCAGCACAGCTGCTTGCAACTTAGCTCCATTTATATTATTTGCCTGAGTGTGATGGCTCCTTTGGCCACAGTCACCAATCAGAATGGCATTTGCCAAACTGACCATATTAGGTGAAACCAGGGCTTGCTTACCCTGGTTTGGACAAGACACTGACAAGTACCTAAACACCTGTGGGTACCTGTTTATCACTTTGGGAGGGGACATAATGGCCTAAGCCTTTGTCTTCCTCCCACCCTCGGTTCCCCCATCAGCAGAAGGATGGGGCAAGCCAGGACATCTAATAGGCCTATTAGCTTTCTGAGACAATGCTTTTATGGATCAAGGCTGATGCCAGTGACCTCCTGCAGAGTAAAAGGATACACTAGGACCTGTGAGTAACTTGGGTGCTTATTGTTATGGCCACAAATAGCCACAGACCAATGGGCTCTGTCTTGCAAAGGTTTATCATTCACAAGGCTGCTGTGTTCCTAAGTCTCATGTACCATTATACTTAGTCATCATAAAGTTGTTGAGTTCTGTCTTAAAAGCAGTTGGACATACTCTGCTCTGCTGTTCCTATTGGCAGAATGTTTCAGACCCTTATTGCTGTAATGGTTAGGAACCCTATTTTAATTTCTAACCTAAATGTATTCGTGGCCAATTCATTGCCATTTCCTCTTGTGACAGTTTTGACCATTAGCTTGAATAGTTCTTTTGTCTTCTGGTGTTTATTCTCAGGATAGATTTGTAGAGAGCAGTCTTCCTGCTTTCACCAGCTATTTTACTAGTCTAAACAAGCTGAATCCCTTTGGTTTCCTCTTGTAAAACCAGTTCTTCATTCTGATTGCTCTTTTCCTCTCATCCAGTTTGAAGTCAGCTGCACTCACATAGACAAAACCCCAGAGCTCTTTCCTACTTCCAGCAAGTATGTCATCTTCTTGACTGAAGTAGATGCATTTACTCTATGGATCCATTGGCCAAGCATTACCATTCTCCTCATATGTCTTGCTCTTCATATTTCTCTATGCAGAAGATAGCTGAATAATTCAGTTCCATCATTCAAAAGATTTGTGAAGGACACCAACCATATGTCCTGCTGTAGCAAACCCGCTGTATTTAATTTCTGTTGGACTATAGCTAATGCAGAGACTTTGCTTTAGGCTGATTTTTCTCATGTGGTATTCTTGATCTCTCCCTCCTGTCTCCTCTTCTATTTTGTTTTGGCAGGGTGGAAGCCCCTAAGAGGATAGTCAATGGGATGGTGTGTAAGAGCAAGTCCTACTTTCTTCCTGCCTTTTCTTCCTGTCTGCCAACACAGTTGTATTCAGCTGGAGGATCATACTGAATATTTCCAGCTGCTCTGACATCTCTTAGATTTTCAGAAGTCTGAATTTCCTCTTCACTGGCACAGATTTATATGCCTTTCATTAGGCCTTGGTCTCCACACAAAATATCAGTGGTACATTTAGTTTTCATGATGAAGAGTGATCCTACTGGGAGAACATCAGTGAACTTCTGAGCTAAAACTGGTAAGCTTTGAGGGTTTTGTTCATTGGTGTTGGCAAGAGTTTGGAGCAGTTCCCTGCAGGTCTAATTATTTTTACTAGACAAACTCCCATTGCAATGAATAGGAAGTTTGGACTGTACTGTGATTTCAATTGACTTTATGTTGTAAGGCTGTCATGTCAGAATTATTCACAAGGTACCCTAAGATGGGACTGCACTGAGAGAGGAACGTGCTTGCTGGCTTGTCCTGTATAAGCAGGGCTATGTACGAGCAACAGTCCAATATCACATTTTAACTGTGTGTATTGTTTTAATTTACAGTGTCTTGGCAGTGCAAGCAGTCACATTTGCTAGTGTTTGAAAAGAACAAGGGAAATGTAATATGCAAAAGCATTAGAGTACTATTCAACATTTGACATCAAACCACAAAATTAAAGCAATCCAGACATATGCCTGCTTCTCTGCCTTTTGTTTGCATCAACATGCTCTTCTGCTTTGTGGCATCTATCGCTTTGAAGGGATGATTCTATGAGTTTGTGATGCTGAAGAGCAATTTAAGAGTGATTTAAGGATGGACTGTGGTGGCACTATTATGCTTCAAATGTGTTTATTTATGTTTTCTTTTTGTTTTTCAAAATCCCCTGTAATATCAGAGCCACGGGTAGTGCTGGCTTTACTTACAGACCCTGAACTTACAGAAGGCCCAGATGTCTGGGTTGGGGTTAATGTAACAGAGACTGGAAGGGACTTTATTCCTGATTGGGCTGGTTTGAGGCTAATTGGAATATTTTAATGGAGAAAATTTATACTATAGGCTGTGAAAAGGAAACAATGGTGATGTCTACTTCACTCATAGGCTTGCTGAGATGTTTAAGAATAAGAACATAAACACAGATAAGTCAGTCGTCACTCGGGCTTGCAGACACTCTCGGGCAGTCTAGCTTCTGGTTTTCTCCTCTCTACTGAGTAGCCTCACTAACCACTTTCCTTCTAACTCCCCTGGCCGATCCTCCAAACTCACCTTGCGTGTAAGGCAAACCTTGGGGTAAGGTATAGGGGTGGGGAGAAGGTGGAAGGGTGGTTGGGAGCCCCTCCTGGGGTCTCTGATTTCTGGGAGGGGTGTTGTGTTTCTGTATTACCTTTAACTTTTATATTTCTGTAAATATTCCTGTATATTGTGTATATATCTGCTTGTATATTGTGCTAAGCTGTAAACAGAGCTTCAGTCCTTAACTTCCAGCTGGCTGAGTCTAGTGTGGGTGATTTTACAAAGTGTGGGGGGGCAGGGAACTCTCAAACTATCACACTGATTCTGACTTTTCTTCATTAGCCTTGAGCAAGTTATATCTGTTCCTTATGTTCTCTTCCCTCTCACTTTCTTTGTTCCAGTGCTTTGAGACCTGGGAGGTATGTGCAGGAGTGGGGAAGTTCCCAAAATGTTGCCTTCCATTTAGTAACCCATGTAACAGTGCATGTGTTTTTATCATGGGTACTACTCTCTTTTTAAGTATTCCTGAAGCTCTTCTTTGCAAATGTCTTTTTTTTTTTTTTTTTGTCCTGCAAAAATCTAGTGTAGAAAGGGTTAGGGTTATTTGTAATTTTTTTGGGAGTGAAAGTGATATTTTTCTGACAGCCAGTACAGAAAAGAAGTTCAGTTCTTGTGCTATTAACTTTTCATTGAAACCTCCTAAATTTCTGTGCTCACAAAGAAGTTCTTTGTGAAGTTGTTCAGGTCAAAATGTTTTTTACCTCAAAAGCTTCTGGAAGAAGATGTTTAAGCAGCTCTCCAATATAGTCTTCTTGGATCCAGTGCAAGAAAAAGGAAAGCTTCAAAAGACTTGGGGGCAAAACCACTTCATGTTCCAAATCCATGTTCTTGGAGGTGGTATGCTCCCTCCTTGTGAGCATGTCCTGAAGCGTTTTACAGCAGCTCAGTGTTCTCCTGTTGTACATGCTACATCTTGGCTGTGGGTGAGGGATGGCATTTGATCTTAAGAGCTGTGTCTCATCTGCTGTTAATGAAGGCATGACTATCTAGGAGCTGAGATCAGAGAAATGTAAAGGGTCATGCTGAAACACTGAGTCAAAGCTGACTGCAATATCTTCTTCTGCCTTAAACTATTTAGGAAACTGGGCAGAATAATGCTAGTTTTCTTGCAGCCTAAGTCCATCCTGTCTGTTTTGATGGCAGGCTCTTTGGAACTCCCTTTATTCTTGTACAGAGATTGGCATTATGAGGCCACATCTGCTGCAGGGTGGGTCCAGGTATGATGTCAATAAACTATTAAATGATGATAGTAGGAGGATTGTTTGTGAAAGTCAGAATGCTTGGGCACAGCTTTTTGACTGGAATTTGATCCAGGCAGTAAGGAAGCAACAGTTCATTACCATTTAGATACAGAGCTGATTGTCCAACCACTGGATATCCCAGTTCTGTTGATCAGTGAAACTCTATAAACAGAACAACAAAGCACAAGACCCCAGAGACTGTATCAGGGAAGTACTTGAGAGGAGTAAAAGAGCTTGTCTAGGCTTTTGTTTTCATGTTATGAAGCAGGGATTATTGGCTCAATAATTAATTCATTGATTTACAAATAATAGGTGTAATGCACCAGGGTGCACTCTTTATATGAGAAATGTTCTATTATAGCTTTCAGATTACCAACTTGCTAAATGTACAAAGTTAAGGTAGCTTCACTTTGGTGTGTCAGTCAATAACTTCAATGAGTGGAGGATGGGGGGGAGAAGAAAGAAAACTAAAAGAAAACTTCCTACTCTCTGATCCTTTGCATATGAGCTGCTTTTGCAAAAGCCAAAGTCTGCTCACAGGAAGAGCATCTAACAAGGGCTGCTGACAACCAGGATCGTGAGAAAATAGCAACAGGTTGTTTTAATCAATACAGAGGGAGACGTAATTGATTTTAGGGATAGCAAGGGGTTACTCAGCCAATAATTAGCCACTTTATCAAAGTTATCTGGTAAAACCATGGATTACACTGGACTCAGAGTCCTGACTCTTTGAGGAGAGTTCAGATTTGGATTTTCCTCTTCCCCAGCACCCTGCTGCTGACACACTGCCACAGCCAGTGCCCTTTGTTCTTTTTCACAGCAAAGGTATTCTCTTCTGATACAGCACCAGTGCAGAGGCTCTGGGAAGAGCCACTGTGTGACAGGAGGCAGAGACAGAGCTGGCCAGGAAATTTTTGTGCCAAGTGCCTTTTTATGCTAAATTTCCCCACATAAAAAGAGAGCAGGGAGATTAAGGTGAGTGTAGGAAAATTATCAAGTAGTTTTATGTTTTGTTATCCTCCCCATATTTGCCCATTTTCCAAAGTCTACAGTCCTTCAAGAACTCTTAGAGGACCCTTGTGGTACCTCTTCTCAAGGCAGAGATACTCAGTGGTGTGGTGGCTACTGAGATGGTTGGTGGGAAACCTAGATGGAAATCATATTGCCATAATTCAAGGAGTTGTGGGGCTTTGTTGTTATTCCCGTGCCTGCCGTGACCCTTTTCTACAAACACTTGTCTATCCAATCAGAGTGCTAAATAGTTGGTGGGATATACTTTTTAATTTCTGGCCTCTGCCATTTCTGACTCATTACTGTGTCTAAGAAGGGGACTGTATTTAGAAAGAAAATTTTATGTCTTAATGTAATGAGCCTATTCCATTCCACTGAAGCTCTGAATGAGATTATTCTGTACCCTACTGGGATTACAATTTGTTTGTGCCACAGTGTTGTGCAGACCCCTTAGAAAAGAACAAAACCCTTTCAGACTTTGATAAACTCAGATAATGAGAAAGCCCTAAGCAGGGAAGGAACTGGTTGAACATTTTTGATCAATCTCTTTTCAGCAAGAAGTATTTTTGCCAAACTGAATACATGCATGGAAAAACCTACTGAAGAGGCAGAAAGATGCTCTGCATTTGCAGGAAAGAAAATGTATTTAATCTTGTTTTTCAGCAGGTGACCTGAAATATGATAAGACTAAATAAACCATTCACTATCTTTTAGTAAATCTATGGCAGAGCTAGGATTTCAGTTTTGCTACTATGAGACCTAACTTCAGAAGTTTAAACCCAGAATCATCTTGTTCCTCATTTATACTTTTAATTTATACTTTGGCCTCACTATTTTTATGGACCCTGTAGTAGTTTAGTCCACAAAAGTGTGGCTGTACAGTCACAAGAACGTTAATTGTATATCTGGCTTTCCTCTTACTGATGATCACTCAAACTTTATGCCTTAGTTTCTTTAGCTGTAAGATAAAGATAATACTGCTACTTCCATTTTGTATCATTCCAAAATTACTACATGCTGTTATCTTGCCAAGACCTGTGATTGTTACTTGGCCTTGTTAAAATCAATGGATTATTTGTGTGTTAATGTATTACATTTTTGGGGTTCAATGCAGCGCTGCCTGTGAGAGCCTACAGGATCTGTAGTAAGGTCCTACCCTAGCATAGTTCTTAGTCACTTCTGCTGTTGCCTTCAGAGAAGTTCTTCTTTTGCATGGTGTTTAGCATGTACCGAAACATCTAGTTGAATTGGAAGGTAAGAACAGTAGATGCAATGCTAATTTTTTGTCACATGCCTTGCAATACTTTCTTTGAGAGCTGCACAAGAAATCATGGGCAACTGTATGAAGACACAGGGAAAATGTGTTTGGAATTCTAATTTTGTTGTTTGTGCTCAGACAACTCAAACTGTTCTTAAGGTATTTCAGTATAAAGCATAAAATTTTCTAATTAAACTTATAAATCAAGAACACACATACTGAAATATTCCCACTAATGGATACAAAGACTCTTTATGTGACGTGTCAAAGAGTAAAAGTGGTGTAGAAGCCACAATTTATTGCTTCAGATTGTGTGTTGAAACACTCATGGTGTGCATGATAGCTGATAAGAATAATCTTGTCCATATTGATGAGTCTGGTCACAGACACAAGTATATTTTTACATATAACTAGTGCATGCATGAGTTAAGTGTGATTTTGCGTAATGTAAGGAAGACTACTCTTTAAATGAGATATCTCTCCTCAATTATTAGGTATCCCTCTCTTAAAAAATCAATCTGAAATTAAAAAATCACCATGCTCAGTAAAAGAACCAGGAAGGGAATAGTCAGACTAACTTGGCTCAACTGCCTTCCTCGATCGAGCTTGAAATACAGGTTGTCATAGACTCATAGAATGGGCTGGGCTGGAAGGCACTGCTAGAGGTCACCCAGTCTGCCCCCCCTGAGTCAGCAGGGATATCCCCACTAGATGAGGTCACCCAGGGCTTTCAAGCTTCACCTTGAAGGTTGTCAGGTTTTGTTATACTATATTTAAACTGTTTCTGGGAGATCAGACTAGAATCAGAACATAGACTAAGTAGTACTGTGTGGGTGGAACATAAACCTGTTAATCTCCATTTATGTTCTGCATCTGAAAGAGAGATGGTACCAGAACCAAGTCTGGCTGAACGTCCCTACATATTTCCTTACAGGACTAATTAGTGTCCCTGGAGCTAATGTCTAATGCACTCCAAAGGATTAGACTGGTATTGTGTGCTCATAGGTGTTGGTCTTTTTAAATCAGAAGGATGGCATTTCATCTGCTGGTTAGTGGATCATCCTGTTGCTAGGAGTAAATCTGACCCACAATAATTAGTGCTGGAGAGCTTTTTTTGACCTCAAGCTCTGGGATGAAAGGTTAAAACGCTGCAATGCTACTCAGAATCCCTTAACCAAAAAGAGTCTTAAGGAGCCTTTGGAGTTCTTGACCTTATCCAATCTCTATAAAAAACAATTCTCTGAGATAATCAATAAAACAAAAAAGGTTGAGGTCCTTACATCTACCTTCTCTTTAGTGTTTTATTCCAATACTATAATGGGAATGATTTTATCCTGTCATTAACATAAAAGCTGCTAACCCTCTGAGCTGTTTCATGCATCTTGCTAGGATGCCATTCTCCCAGATGTTATTTTCAAGACTAGAGCAATAGGCAGTACTGCTAGTAGGCACTGCCAGACCTGACAAACACATTCAGCAGTTTGGAGCCTAAAAGTACTTGACTAGCTCCAGCACTAGGTGAGATTTTCACATGCACAGCTGTAACAATACGAAAACTCTTTGTGAACAGCATACACCATCTTCCTGTGAATGCATAAGCAAAAGAGACATGAATTATGTGTAAACACTGATAGGACCGAAGCCCAAAAGAAAGGATGACTAAGTTGTATCTCTGCTGTAAAGGCAGACAAAATGAAAAATCTCAGGTTTCTTGGGGACACACAGAAGATCCCAGTGGTCTTGGCATTACAAGGAGGCCCATCAAACAGCATTAGCAGACTAATTAAGTGTGCAGCTTAAACTTAATTTTCCTGGTAGCATTAAGATGGATTAAACATTGTGATGTCCTTGGTTTCTCAGTTAGTATTTTTCTCTTCCCACCTTGTCATTTTGTTTCAATCAGTAACATAGCTGTTTCTAGTTTAGGAAATGTGCCTAAGCAGGATTTAAAAATAGGATTTTCTGAGCAAATCTTTGTAACTCACAGCACCTGGGTTCCTATTTCTCACAAGAACAGCACTCCTCCTTTTAATGAAATAGGTTAATTATGCAAAGCGTGGACATAGTGGCTAAGCAGAGAAAATTTGCTAAGCTGTAAATGAGGAGGAGGATCTGTTTTTATAAGATGCACTTTCTGTACTGCTTTATTTCTTTTCCTGCCATGTAAACTATGTAAGGCTGTGTATTGGCACCAGAATGAAACTGTATCATACTGAGTGTGCTGGTTTGTGTTTCTGCTTTGTTTTCTGATGCATGTGTCCACTCACAGTGTAAATATACAGTGCAGTCTTACACGAAATGGGAGCTGCAGCCTTGTGCCCTGGTTCTCAATACAACTATTTATGACTCTCTGTTATGAATTAAGCAAAATTAATAATCAATATTAATTTTGATATCCAGGCAAAGATTGTTAATAACTATAAAAAGCTCAATATGAGCCTGCAGTGTGCACATGCAGCCCAGACAGCCAACCGAGTCCTGGGCTGCATCAAGGGCAGTGTGGCCAGCAGGGCAAGGGAGGTGATTCTGCCCTTTTACTCTGCTCTCCTCAGACCCCATCTGGAGTACTGTGTGCAATTCTGGAGCCCCCTACACAAAAAAGACATAGAACTATTGAAGCGAGTCCAGAGGAGGGCCACAAAGATGATCAGAGGCCTGCAGCAGCTCTCCTGTAAGGACAGACTGAGAGAGTTGGGGCTCTTCAGCCTGGAGAAGAGAAGGCTTTGAGGAGACCTTATAGTAGCCTTCCAGTATCTGAAGGGGGCCTACAGGAAGGCTGGGGAGGGACTATTGACAAGGTCTTGCAATGCCAGGACAAGGGGCAATGGGTTTGAAGTGGCAGAGGGGAGATTGAAACTGGATGTTAGGAGGAAGTTGTTTGCAGTGAGGGTGGTGAGACACTGGCACAGGTTGCCCAGGGAGGTTGTGGCTGCTCCCTCCCTGGAGGTGTTCAAGGCCAGGTTGGAGGAGGCCTTGAGTGACCTGTACTAGTGGGAGGTGTCCCTGCCTATGGCAGGGGGTTGGAACTAGATGATCCTTGAGGTCCCTTCCAACCTTACCATTCTATGATTCTATGAAAATTGTTTATTAACATTAAATCTCACCAGAAAACTTAATTACAACGTTTGAAATGCATAGTTTGGATATTTATACACACAGGGAGCAGGCAAACTAGAACACTCTAAGAAACAACTAGCAGATGCAAACATTAAAACTGGAAAGAGGTTCTTAGCTTCAATTATATCTCTTGCCCATCAGGGGACTTGAGAGGCTCCTTTCTGCTACTAAGGCAGAAAGACACGGTAGAATTCAGTTAACAGAATTTCTTAGAGAGAGGCTTTGAACCTTTGCTCACAAAATAGTATCAGACAGTACTCAAAACTGGAAGGGAATTCTGTCAGTATTTTGAGAGTCATTGCAGGCAAAGCAGAGCATAACGTGGCAGGGCTCAGTGGGCAAACCAAAATGAAAGCAAAAGCCATGTTGCAAAAACCTATTGCTTGCCTGAAATGTGATGGCCCCTTGGACCACAGAGATTCGCCAATGAGAATGGCACTTTGCCAAACATGACCATATTAGGTGAAGTCAGGAGCTCGCTTTCCCTTATTTGGGAAGTACAAGTCTGGGCAAGTCTTGTCTTCTCCCTGCGCTCTCCTTCCCACCCCCCCCCAACCGACAGAGGGAAGTGAGATGATGGGGTCATGGCTGGAGGCAAGCCAGGACATGTATCCTCCATGACACTCTACAGAAATCTGGAAATAAGTGAAAAACTCAAACAGTTGAGGGTGAGGAGATAATTTCTCTTGCTTCTATTTCTTTCTGGAAAGACATCTTTGATTTTTGTAATAATTTAAGTAGTCTTGAAGTACTAAATCTTGCCCTTCAGGTAGATCTAGATCTTAGAGATGCCCAGACTTTGACTGCACATGCAGTGGGAGTTTTACTGACTATATGGGATCTCTCCATTTGGACTTGGATTCTGGCATTTGGTCCAAATGATTTAGTGGTCTCTTCTGTCTATGAGGAGATGAAATTCCTGGATATCACACTAAAACTTGGGTGTTCAGTGACATAAAGAATGGACTGTTAGAATTTGACTTCTGGGTATCTGCACACTAGTATGATCTTTAATTACATGATCATGTATTGCCTTTACATCTGTGTCTCTGGGTAGATTTGCAACAATAAGGTCTTTGAAAGAGAAGGAATTATATAATGACCAGAAAAAAAGATGTGATTTATTTCATTTTTTGTGAAACGAATGCTCTGTTATAGAGGCACCTCCAAGCTAAAGTAATAGGCTACCTTTTAATTCCTTTTATGTGTCCCTGAAATCTGCCATTAGTCTCTATTGCACCAGCAATCCCCAGACATGTAATTCTCTGACATAATGAATACAATCAGCAAAATATTCAGAAACATGATGCATCCTAGGGATATGTGGGAGGACTTTCTCATTGATTTTTTGTTTTGTTTTGTTTTGCATGTCTGCTGTCGACTAATTTTTTTTTTTTCAAGTGGATGCTTATATGATTTTATTTTCTATATCCCACTGGGCTTATTTGATTTGAAAGGTTACTTTCCTGCTTCTAAAACTTCTTCATTGCTGTAATTGTACTGTAACAATACAGAGGGAGTTGGTCAAGACCAGCATCAGACTGTTTCTGTGATTACTGTTTTTGCCTTATTCACGTTGAATTATTACTTCTTGGTGGGAACACTCAGTGTTTTATACTTTCTATTGTATAAGAAGGAGCAATTCCTGCTTGAAGAAACACATAGCTTATTAGCCAGATTATCAGAATGAGAGGGTTTTATTAAGAGGTGCTTCAGCATGGAGAAGGTTCAGGCTCACAGCTGAGGTAACACAAGAAGAATGGAGTGAACTAGAGGTGGTTACATAGGTTGGCTCCTTCAGTTTAATTATGGCAGCCTCACTCTGGTGTAGCTGCTCAGCACATTCATGTGACATTTAGTTTTCTAACTTGAGGGACCATGAACTGGGAAAAGATGAATGCTTCAAATAGGTGGTGATTGATGCTGGTGTGCAGCTGAACTTGCACTGGCTATGTGAAGCCTGTGGACTGTTTTTACCTTTAAAACCTTGCTCCTGTAATGACAGTGTGAAAAATGAAAACTTTCCTGGTATCTCTGCCTTTTAATGTTCACAAACACTATTGGCAAGCCCAAAAGTAGCCAGGTAATATGTCTGATTTCAAAGAGATGGACAACTTAATTGGTGTATAAATTTAGAGCTAATAATGCAAGCTTTCTTTTGGGTAGCATATTCTGTATACTTTGTGTGTTAGCTGGGTAATTTGTTTCTGCCTTCTACCTTAGAAAGCAGTGGGACAGTGCCATTTATCTTATTTCTTGTGGGAGACTTTTGTAAAGTGAGTGCTGGGCTGCTGACAGAGTGCACAACAAAATACTAATTGCAATTTTTACTAATCAGAAGCCATTTTGTTAAAGAAAAACAGAATACAGACTGTGACTTGAATAGGTTTTATACATTTAGTTTGGGACTGGTACATGAATTTTCTAAAAAGAATCGTTAATCAAAGGGTAAAGTCAATGGAATAATAAGGTGAGTGGAAGTGTCTGCTTTATTTGCTGATAGAAACCGTATTGAAAACAAGACTTTTGAGAAGCAAATTGTCTCTGGGTGCCATGCTCCCTCCACACTGCTGAGATATAAATCGATTATGGGGTATTGTAAGGACTCTGAAGGTTCTTAAGAGGTGAAAATCTACTGGGTGGCCCATTAGAGAAGATTGTGATCCCAGTCACACTCTACACAGCAAGGGAACAGAGAACAAAGATGTGGGGGATGCTGTGAGGTTGTGGTTTCAATCCCTCTCCTTCTCCCCAGACAAAGGGACCACTATGAAGCTCATCCTCTCCTTCCCTAGTGCAAAACATGTTTCTTTGGTTTTGCCTCTTCATGCATACACATGTGCTTGCATTTGTTTATGTGTAAATAAACCCAAAATGTTTGTCACTAGGAGATTGCTCTGCCTGCTGAGAGAATAGATTATTTGCTTGACAACTATGAGTCATGTCAGTTGACAAACTGTTGGAACATGCCCATTTCCTTCACCAAGGAGCAAGGTACAAGATATAAAATGAGGATAAAATGTCAACTTCATGCTTTGTCACAGGGGCAACTTTTAACTTTAAATTGTTTTTTAAGTTTTGAAGGAGTCAGACCTTGCCTCCTCAGTATACCTTGTTCATCATAGGACCACAAACTGCTGATGGAGTTCAGGTTTGTGTCCAACAAAGCTCTACTTCTCTGCAGTATGTTTTCTGATCTGTTGAATAAATAGAAAGTTGTGGTATTACTATTATTCTTGTTATTACTATTGCTTTCTACTTTATTTAATGGATTGATGGTGTCTTCCTCTGTGCAAGGCAGTCTATCTGTGTCATCACTTTAAATCATTAAAGTTGGTTATTATTTATTATGTGTTAAATGCTGACAATGTGACGTGCAAAGGATATAAGCTGAAAGAGAGGCATCTAGGCAGATGTGATTTGTGCTTCTTGTAAGCTGTCTTTGGAAAAAGTCTGATCTTTGCAAATCTCAGGTTGGTGGGTTTTACAGGCTATTTAAGTATTTCAGTCCCATCTTTTAAACATCTGTTGCCTCTGAAAGGTTCTCAGTGCAAAGAGGAAATTTTATTTATAAGAAGAAGCTGTCAAAGATCAGCTATGTTCAACAATCTAAAGCATCGCTTACGTACATCAGCACTAAACTATGCTCATTTGGATAGCATGAATGGCTAATTTTAGCTTAAAATTGGAAGCAATTATGGGTTCGGGAAGAAAAGTAGGGCTGTATGTCATTAGTAATTGATTTCTTTTGTGGAAGAGCTTGAAATGAGTGGTTAAGAAGAAAAACATTGTTAAGTGATGCAACCTGTCGCATGCGATATGCAGATGTTTCCCAGATTTGTGTGTCTGTGTCTCAGGTGGATGGATACTTCAGTTGTTGTTCCCTCTTCTCCCTCTGCCTCTCTAAAAACTTCTGCTTTCTCCTCCTGCATCTTTTATCTACTTCTGTCAGACTCTGAAGCTTATGATAGCTCACACTGAGAGAATGGTGTGCCATGGAGCAGGAAGCTGTGAGCCACTTGGTGCAGTGTTGTTGATGCCTTTCCACATCACAAGGTCTCATAAGTAAATAATTGTCCCACTTGCACATCTTAGGGCAAACTACAGTATAGGCCAGTCCAACAAACAATGATGGTCTGTACATTGTACCATCTGCAGAGATGAGCTGTCATCCTTTCTGTTTCCAGTGCTATACTGTCCTTACAGCACTGAAGGACTAGCAGATGATGTTATAGAGCATCACTTCAGTGACCATCAGCTCTAGGAATGCTTTGGGCTAGTTAAATAAAGCACATTTACCTCAGTGGAGCCAGCAAGTGGGGAGAAGAATGACAAAATGATTATTGTGTCTGGAAACCAAAATTTCAAGACTCTTGGATTTCTTTTCTGGGAAGGGTTATGTTTGCATGCTCTTCTGCAAACAGATGTGAATCGTAAGTCTGGGTTGCTTAATTTAAACTTGGTGCTGTGCTAATGTGGTGATGTGGCTTTTGGTCTAGAGTTAGATCTTGCCCAGTTATTTTGGAGCATGGACAAGGTGGCTGCCTGCACAAGATCACATAGATCTGCCAGGTAGGATCTAGTTCTCCAAGAATTACATAGTTTGAAGCCATTTGAGATATGTGAGGGTCTCTGTACAGTAAGAGGCTGACAGCAGTAACACTGGACCTACATCTGACCGGTGCTGGACTGGAGAGTTAGCTAGCAGCCGTAAAGGATTCCTGGCAGCATCTCAGAAGGCCTGAACACCTATATGAAGTAGAAGCCTGTTTTACTGTCCAGACAGTTGAGAAGCAGACCTATGACAAGTGTCCAATATTTCATATGTCTGACTGAGAGAGATGGCCTGTCCACAAGGCTAGGATGAATTAGATTTTGCCGTCTCTTTTCCTAAAAGTCCATTTATTAAATGGTAGATTGGCATATGGCCAGGAACCTTAAAGTCAGAGGTTTTCTGTGGAGTTCTAGTTTAAAAATCAAATATATGTAGGGAAGTTGGCTGAAAAAGAAGAATTTCCAGTTTGTTGAATGGTTTTTTGTTTGATTTTGGGTTCAAAGCTGGCAGCATTGCTAATTTTATGAGCAGCTGAGGAGTGAAAAGCCTCTTACATTAAGTCTTGGAGGATATCTGCCAAGTACATCTGCCTTGGGATCAGCACACCTTGCTAGCCAAGACAGCAGAGCTGTAAGGAGGCCAGTTCACTCAAGAGTCTTTTGTGGATTAGGTCAACATTTGTTGAGGCATTCTTTTAAAACAAAATTTTTCAACTCAGTAAACCATTTTGATGACCTTTTTCTAGCCAAAAATTTCCAAGAATCTTTGCTTGCAGAGTCTAAACCACACACAGAAGACATTTGGCATGACTATTTTCTTTCCATAGGACTCTTTATGGCAAGAGAAATTACATAAAGATTCCATTTGTTTAATTTTTGACATTCGTATCTAAGACTTATGTGTGCCTCTGGCAGGCTGTCGGATAATCTCCAATCACTAATCCTCACATTTTTTTTTTTTAAGGACAGAAAATATCTGTTCAAAATTCTTGTGGAGGAACAAAATAAGTGTTTGTGTGTGAGGACACAATAGCTTCCTCTGTATCACAGTATCACCAAGGTTGGAAGAGACCTCAAAGATCATCAAGTCCAATCCATTACCACAGACCTCAAGAGTAGACCATGGCACCAAGTGCTACCTCCAAACCTGCCTTGAACACCTCCAGGGACGGTGACTCCACCACCTCCCTGGGAGGCCTATTCCAGTGGTGATTACATTAAAACTCGGTTATTTAGTTAAGCTTTCAACATTTAGTTATGTTGAACTTACCCAGTTTGGTGTGTCAGTCTCTCACGACTTCCTGGCTAGCTGCATGACATTTGGTGTATTTCTCTAGTGTATAGCTTCTGACCATACCAAATCAGGGTAGGATTTAGACAAAGTTAAAAAGAGTATATTAAAAAATAATATTGCAAAATACTCAATATACAGTAAAGTAAAAAAAAAAATCACTTCACTTACTACTGTTTTTTCCCTCTGGAACTTCATGACTCTGGGGGCCCCACACATGAATTGTAAATGGTTTTTGTTTTCAGTGTTGCTGGATTAAAGAAAGAAAAACACCTTCAATCCCTTTTACTCTGGTTTCCTAAGGGAATGAGTCTTATGATCTTGTTCTGTCTGCCTGTCAGTCAGTCTGTTCATAACTTTTGAATCCATTGGCTGGGTTCAGCCACCTTTGACATAGGATAGGCACCTCTCAGATATTACATTCCTACACATTTTGTGTAAATCAACAACTATGTCAAGAAGAGAGACTTTATTAGAAATCCCTCCAAAGAAATGACAGGGATGCCTGCTATCCCTCCTGCAGGGTAGCAGCCACTCAACCAGTCAGCAGGTTGGTGTGCGCCTAGTTCCAGGCTAGCCATTACACATGGGCTGTGACATTGGCTGACCTGGAAATGCTGAGAATCCAGAGTAGATGTGAGGATGTCTAGGGATGCGGGAATCAGAGAGGGTTAGAAACATGTGGGTTTGAAAACATGGAGGAGACTGGGATGATGCAGTGCGTGTGATGAAGGTAGGCTTATTGCAGGAGCGTGCCTGAAACAGGGATGTTAAAGCCAAATTAGTAAGAATATTTTGCTCAGTGTCAATACAGATGTAGACTTAGACTAAGGCACGGAGAGGAAGGTGCAATACATTTACAATTCTGTTTGTGTGTTTTGTATCCCAGCTACTTGATGGGTGACAATGAGTAGTTAGACAACTGATTATTGAGTGATTATGATCTGTGTAATCTTAGCCCGGAGCGAATTGTCTTGATTTCTCTATTGAATAATATTGTGGCATTGGGTGCATGCAGTACTTTCTAACATCTTATTAACTACACACAATCACAGAGTGCTTTTAACAGTAAGCGGTTTGTTTGGCAACATTAATATAAATTCAAACTGTTTTTACTGTCGCTGCATAGATATGATCATTTCTTTCAAAAAAAACCCCAGACACATTCTCTTTGCGAGAAAAATCTTAATAGAAACTCCCATTGCCCAGCATACTCCTCTACCTGAGAAAATTTCTAAACTTCAGCCAGTTTTGCAGTAAACAATTCCAAATTCTGGAATATTTCATAGCGTATTATGGTGGTAACTTGCCTGTTATTCAAACCCTCTGCAACAACTGAAATTAATTATGTGATGTTTTGTTTGTGTTCTTAGAGCTTTGAGAAAGAAAAATTTGCAAGGATTCACTGAAAGGGAGCACCAAACTGGGTGTCATTTTGGTTTGGAAAATGCTGTGATTATGCTCTATTTATCTGTTTTGTGTTATGTTTTGATGAAGAGGACTCTGTAGGCAGAATAAAATGGTGAATTGACAAATGGAGACTATGAGATAGACTGGCCAGCAACTGCTCTGACCTGCTCTGTCCACTGGCCTGGTTTATTAAACCTGAAGTAAAGCATCTAAAGCAGTAACGATGAATATGTCTCAGTTTTCCATAAAATAAGCTCCTGGGTTTTGCTGGTAGAGGCTGTTGTTTTTCATATGAAATTGGTAGAGTATCTCATTAAACAAAAGGCAATTATATGCGTTAGCAATAATGATAGAATCAAACAAAATAAAGTAAAAAAGAAAGAAAGACAGAGTCAACCAAAAAAATACTCCCTATGGATGCAATTTTAGAAATGCATTATGCAAGGGGTTAATTTGAGAGCTGTGTGGTGGGGTTTTTTTTCCACATTTTGAAAGCTTTGCTGTAATTTTGTATGAAATTTGAGATCAGTGAGTCTATAATATCTTATGAATAATTTACAATGCCAACAGTCTTTCTGTGGAAGAATACTAAATTAATTAAGGCCTGGAGGAATTTTCATGTGTTTAAGCCACATTATATCTTCAAGGTTTTACTGCTTCAAAGTCACCGAGATGAACTCCTGGCTTTTCAGGTGTTAACAGTCCCAGGAAAACAAGACCGGTGCCCTTGCTTTAGCCTAGAAAAATGTAAGGGCTTGAGCTCGTGTGGGTTTTGTGAATCTATTAAAATGATAGTACCTTACACTCAGTTTATTCCTTTTCTGGGATGTTGTAGTTAAAGGAAGTGCCTGCCATGCCATGTCACATATGAACAGATAATTTGCTGGGTTGTATGGCACATTGCAATGGCTCATTTTCCTGGGTTAAAGAAGGTTGGGGCCATCTCCTAACAACAGGAACTACCCATAGATGAGCTTATTTCTGCTCCAAAAAGCACAAAGCTTAATTCTAACCATACCAGCCTGTACAGAAAGGGATTTCTTCGAATCTGTTGATCAGCCTTCAGAGAAACAGTGAGAAACCTTACTTTTGCAAGTCCCAAGCATCTCCTGTAGCTGATGTTACAGCCAAGGCTGGATACGGTGAGAACGCCAGCATGCCACACACACATTATTTATTTAAACAGGACAAAATAGCTGTTTTCCAGCTGCTTTCGATGCCCTTGAGTTGAAATGCAAATATAGAAAAACCATGTGCCACTATAACCAGCTGACAGCCGTTCCACTTCCCTGAAAATCAGTGAAGCACAGCAGAGAGGAAATAAGTCCCCCTTTCCCATGGCTAAGCACTCTCAGCATCCTATCCTCACTGACCAGCTATCCGAGCAGGGTAAGTTTGTTCTTTGTGAGGAACTCTTCAAAGGTGTCTCATTTACACTTTCATTTGGTGCAGCATTTATTGAACAAGTCTAGTACTTATGTCCAGGCTTGAGCTCACAGTTACTAATATTCTTCTTAAACCATTTCCGTGCTATCCCCACTTTAAGGATGATGAACAGGATAATAGTACAGAGGTTACTATGCTGAAGGTTCATAAGGACACTGGTGACATGTTATGGCACCGAATTTATGAAGTTATATCAGCATATTCTCCATTTAACACCCAAGTCCTGCCCCTCCTATTATTCAAACAATGTACACATAACTTTGTGTCAATGATGTGGCAAACAGAACAGCTTTCTGGCCAGAAAAAATAGGGTGTGGAGTCATGAACTCCTCTGCCTCTGTGTGGTATAGTACACTTCACATTAAACCATGCTCCCTTCAGCCTGCAGTAACCGTGGCCTTGACCAGTTTCTCTGCACTTTTTCTCTGTGTGTTTGAGGAAGGAGGCGAGACCTTGGCTCCACCATGTCTATTTTACTGGGCATATGTTGTTCAGGTGCAGTTCTTTGTAGTTTGCTCTTAAAGTTTCTTTTAGTAGGGCAGAAGTATGTAGAGGTGGTGAATGGAAAGGGAACACTGTGAGATGCTATGCTGGGCCAATACAGAGATTCAGCTTTTGTAGCTGTGTGGCATATATGGGATAAAGATTCGCATATGGTAGTGCTTGGCAGGACCTGTGCTGCCAAGACTTAGAGATCTCTTATCATTGAGTATTCTTGCTTAGGTACTGCAACAATATGTCTGTCCCAAGAGTGACAGCATGATGACACTTGAAGTGGGAAGCATCCCTAGCAAAGACCGTGCACCTAGCACTCAGCTGCATGCTTTCAGGTAAGCATAGATCCAAGCGCACTTTGAGACCAGACTTGCCCATTCTCCTTCTTGAAAATGCATTTTCTTCTATGGAGGATGTCATAGGGTTGGTGTCTTTGAGAGGGCCCAATTCCTGCTCGTGTGATTTGGCTGAACTAGGCACCATTCATATGAGTGTGCTGTGGATTCACACACATCTTAAATTTGATTCCTTTCAAACACTGTGTGGACTGTCTTGAACATTGAGTGCTGCTGTTTCAAACCAAACGAGTGAGGAAGGGTGTTGTGCCTAAGCTTTCTCCTACCTCCACAGTGTAGTTTGAGGAGCCTGGTCCTTCCACAGCACAGAGCTCTGCTTCTGAAACACTGGAACACTTTTTCTGTGCTGAAACACTATACTGAATCGGGACCTCTTCTGCAACACAACTGATTTGTACATACACTAAATCAGAAAGGAACCAGGGCAAAGACTAATGATACTGAAAGCTGCACTGTCTGATTATATGTGGTCAAATTACTGGCTTGTGTATGTTCAGGCTACTTGAACAAATTAAAAGCAGGGGGTGGAGGAAAGATAGTCAATGAGGCCTGTATGATTGTAGAAGGTGGGGGGAAGTCAGGCTAGGGGCCCTCAGCAATACCCAAATTGTCCTGTTTGCCAATATCCAGGGATACTTTACACATCAAAAGGAGAGAGCGGAAATGGACATGAAAAGTGTCAGCAGTTGCCAAGTTAAATAAAAGCCCCTCAGTGAACATGAAGAGCAATAAGAGCTGTTTGGAAAGTTGGCTGCAGAAGAAGAGGTTATGTGAGAGCTTATACCCAACCGCCTTCTTGGCCCCTTGGGAACCAATACAGACATGAAATTCACTTGACCCGCAGGGCTGAGCAAAATATGGCCACACATCAGTAAAGCCTGATGCTTAAGTCATAGGAAACAAAAGCAGGACTGTGCCAGATGCCAGACGAGTGGGATCAGGTAGCAAGAATCACAGCCTGACTTCAAAATGCCTGAGTACATCTGGGCTGCTAAATTTCCACTAGCTGAGTCTGAAGAAAATAAAGGAGAAGAAAAATGCTGGGTTTTAATTTTCTAGCAGGATACCAGCAGACTCAAACTCAGACTGAGTATGAATAAGCAAGAAGCAATATTTTTAAAAAAGATTGATTTTTAAAACATGAGGCTTTGTAGCTTTAGCATTGAAGCAATTTTTATTATTGTCACAAATCACTGAATGACAGGCACTGCGTTTAGGTGGGATATGAACACCCAAAGCTTTCCTTGCCTCTCTGACCTTGTAGCATTGCTTTTGCTTGGAGCAAATTCAGAAATAGCTTTGATTTTCTGTAGAACACCCCAGTCTCACTTTCTGCTACCGAATAGCTGCTTAAGATACATTGTAAAACAAAGTCGTCCTGGCTCGGCTTTGCTAAAGAATGGTGTGAGGGATCTGGAGTTTCCGAAGCAACTGTTAGGAGAGCAAAACTAATTGTTGCCCCAAGCAAAAATTGTCCAATGAGAGGCTGATCTCTTTTACACAAGTCCAAACCTGAAATAACTCCGCAGACATCTGTGCAATCGCTGTAGATGTGCAAGAGAGGCAAATCTGCCCTCAAGTCCTCTGTCTTCTTTCCCTGGGGAGGACAGCCTGGCTCAGGAGTTGAAGGGGAGGTGAGAGTGCCTGCAAAGATTGCTGCCTTTTTATACAATCTGCATCAGTTTTGTGATCAAAGGCTAAAAGTGACTGGAATAAGCAGTCCTGATGCAGGCTTAACCCTGCCTGCTTAATGCCAAGACTTGGGGCTTTGATGCGAGGAGTCATGTGCATCTCCACCACTGTGAATTGTCGTTCCAGGCAGTGGTGTACCTTTGCAGTGGTGCTAGAGAGGAGCAGAGCAGGGTTAAAACCTCATACGTTTCAGATATATTAGGATTTGAGTCCATTCAAAGTGCTGGGCACCTATGCCCATATCCCAGCCTGGCCTGTCTGCTCACCCTTGTGAAGTTGTTCAGTGTGACAAAGCCTGCAGCTGCCAGGGGCCTCTGCTCTCTAGAGATGAGCCAAATAGCTCACAGGGTGGCTCTGTCTTTGGCTGCTGTACGTCGGGGATTGGATTACAAGCAGCTTCATGCTGACAAGGCTTTGAAGGAATAATAATATCTTGAATATTATAGAATTTGAGGAATAATAATATTGGGGGTATAATAACACACTCTAGGGAATGAGGTTGTCTCTCTTTCTTACTACCCTGGCATGGAGAGGGTGTAGCTTCTTATCTGTAATGGGAATTAACAGCTTCTTCAGGGCCTGTGTGCCAGTTCCCAGTTAAAATGTTGCCACCATGCGTTCTGGCACTGCAGATGGGATGGGGATCTCCCTGCAAAATAAAATGACTGGGGCTTACACATCTGCTTGAAATTGCTCTGTTTTCTCTGTCTGAGAGGCAGTAACACATTGAGATTTCTCTTGGCATCTCTCTTCCTTTCTCCTTCCATTTGCACAAGGACCAGGTAGGGTTTTGTTCCATTATATTCTCTTTAAGACACAGATGCCTGTCTGCTATGCTTGTGCTTAGCTCCACGAGTTCAAAGGAGCTTTGCCACTATAACCAAGCTGGGCATGTAATGCACCAAAAATAGGGCTTGGAGTACTGGACTCTGAATTCGGGATAATGATGCTCAAAGTAAATAACCTGATTTGTTTTTCTCTGCTAGAACATAACCCATTTCTGATGTACAGATTTGTTTTGTCTTCACAAAACTCTTAACTGGCACTAGATTTAGTACCTGAGTATAAAAGAGAAACTTTAATAGTAAAAGGACATTGAACCAACGTGTCTGGCGGATGCAGGTTCCCAAGACTTTCTCAGAAGACAAGGAAAGTCCCCTGGATTAAAATCTACTCTGTACAGGAGAAGTATGCATGTGTTTCAGCATCCTGTTTTGGCTGGAGAGTTCTCATCTGTTGGAAGAGATGATCACTTTGCCAGCCCTTGGGCAGTACAAGAATAGCAGTATTCTGCACAATTGCATGTGTACTGCGAGGCCAAAGAGCCACATCCCCTGGGCCGAGTGAGCCCTGGGAGGATGTGGCTGCCATCACACACTTACTGATCTCCTGCACATCCACAGGCCGTTTGCCTTTCCTGCCAGCTCCGGATGGGGAGATGCCACCAATTCAAGAGGGATAAAAACCAGGAAAAGTACAATACAGCTCTGTCTTGTCTGGCTCTACAGAGCAGCAGGGGGATTTACTGCATTATCTAGAAGGATCAAAGGGCTCAAAGAACTCCCAAGCCTAGGACTGGTTCAAGGGAAGAGCAGGGCAGACTGGCAGAGGCACGTCCAGGATCTCAGCAGCAATATACAGCATGTATTGTAGCTTCAGAACTGCCTGCTGGCATCTTCCTCCATCAGTGCCGGCAGCATCTCTGAAACAGCTGCTTGCCCTTCTTCTCTGACACCCAGCAAGGTGCAGCAATGGCAGCTGTTCCTCACAGAGAGCTGTTGAGGAAGGGCAGCTGAATCCTGAGGGACTTGCTCCGTGAAGGGTAGGCCTTGGGCTGTGCACATGCCAGTCTGCTCAGGCTAAGTACCATCTGCTGAGAGATGACTGATGCAGAGGGGGTAACAAGGACAAGAATTGCTTCTCAAAGTAAGAGATTCAGGCAGACTGGCATGTACTTATTTTTCTTATCTCAGCAGGATTGCTAAGAAAAAAAGAGACACTGGTACAAAATCACATCTCTTCCAGCTACAGATGTGCACACCTAATGCATAAACAAATGGGGAACTGTGGCCAAACTAATTTGAAAATCCTCTGAGCTGCAGAAAAGGAAACAACGGCAAAAGTAAGAAACTAATCCTCACTGCCCAGATCTCTTTGCCATGGGGCTCAGGAGAGGTGAGACACATCAAATCAAACTTGGTGGGCTTTTAAGCTGCCTTTGGAAGAAGTTTCTGCCTGACATGAAAGCTGTAGCCATGGCAGACGCTTGGAGGTGCCTTTCAGATGACTGCATTAGTTGAGGCTCCAGGTGTCCAAGTGAGACAGCTGACAACTACACCTTTTGTTTTCTTTTCATGTTTGACAGCCTGATGCCTTTTTTGATCCACAGTGTGCACTTGTCTGGGTGCGCTTGTGTGCATACCTGTATATTTATGTATAATCTCAGATCTATCACTCTGGCAGAGCCACAAATGGCTTATCTGAGCATTAAATAAACACAGGGCTGCCTTACACACCGTAGTGTCAAATGGAGGGGTTCCTTTTGTCATCTGTGGTCCCCTGCAGTTTACAAAGCTTGTTCTTTCTTGTGACACTGTGAAATTAAAAGACCGTTGTGTAGACTTTACTGAAGAAAAGCCAACCCTGTGACTGGTTTCCCAAACATCAAAGTTACGCAGCAAAATTTCTCAGACTGACTGTGAGGTTTAACACTGTACTACTAGGACCGGTGTGACTAGATGCATGTTTTGCATGATACCTATCCAGAAAGGAGAGCTGGGGGATTTTGGTGATGGAAAGCAAAAGACTTAACCACGGTGGAGGTGCAATTCTTTCCTCACCTCTGAAAGTCGAACAAAGAAAGTAATTCCTACTAACTGCATGTTACTCAGCCAGAGCCAGAAATGTGAAAAAATGTTTGTATTTGTTCAGCTACTGAGAATGGATTCTTTTCAAATGAAGAGTTAAAACTAAAAAAACCCAATGCCTTCTCTTTCTTGTCTGTTTACTACTGGTCACTGTGGGAGTACTGGCTTGGAAGACCTCTTATTGACCTTATTACATTCTTATAAAAAGCAAGTTGTTTCCTGGTTTGCAGAAGAGATTTTATACTCAGAAAAAAAGAATATTTGCTGGTTATTTCTGGTTCTGAAGCCAATCCTGCTGTAGGAGCTCTGAGGCCTCCCAGGTAATGGCAGGGTCTGCGGGAGACCATTAAGTGGTATTCTGAGACATGAACCAGGCACTTCCAGGCTTGAGTACATTAGAGTAGTTTAAAACCATGGTGCTCACCACAGTATTCACAGCCTGCCATCAGAATTCCTTGAGAATAAGGCAGTAAAAACATTTGAGCAATCAGTGATTGTGAACAAGAAAAACTCTGACCAAAGAGGGAGATTGGACTAATTAATGTGTGACCTTATGGCTCAAGCCAAGACCAAGGCTTTCACAGACTGCAAAATTGTGGACTGTCATTATATGAAAGAGGACTTGTTCCAGCAATCTCTTCTCTTTCCAGGAACTACTGACTGGGGAAAGAAAAGCTTGGTGTGGAAAATTTATTTCCTTCTTGGACAGATATGAGTGGTGAGGATTGGTGTTGCAAATATGGTTTGGTGGTTTGTTGTTGGTTTGTGTTTTTTTTTTTTTTTTTTTTTTNNNTTTTTTTTTTGTTTTTTCCCCTACTGAAAAATTAATGTGTTGAAGGAGAACAAGTAAGATAAACAAAACATCTGGGGATACCTATTCTACAAAAGAGCAAAAGAGAAAGGCAGGGATATGCTCTGAGAGCTGAGCTACCTTAGAAAGAAAGTAAGGTTGGCAATGCTGTCAGAACTCTAAAGGGACATGTCAGGTTGCCACATATCCCTGATCACATTCTTGAGTCTGCCTTTGTTACCTCTTCACATGCAATATGTGAACAGAGTAACATAGGAAAGAGTTGTGAGGGTAGGATGTATGAAGTCTCCAAGGAAGAGCTGTCTAATGCTCCTGCCTAGCTGTACTGTGATTGCAGTAAGTTCCTCATTTAGTATTTATTGCATGCAGAATTCATAGGAAATCACTGCAAGTTGTAGCTTTAATGGAAATTGACCCTGTAAACCAATTGATCAAATCCTGGGTCAACATGACATGACATATGCAAATCATATGCAAAGCTCATGTATAGCTGCATGTACAAAGATCACAACTGACTACAAGGGAGCCTTCCCTGACTTCAGTTAAAGTTTTGCCCAAGTCAGCTTGAGCTTTGTACACACAGCTTTGTGTGTGCATTGCACATGATTTGCATATGTCATGTATCACAGTATCACAGT